>PVJH01004176.1:0-48564 GCA_004026705.1 Nesogale talazaci
GGAGTGGGGATATACTTGCCCAAGACTGGGCTGGGGGACTGGCCTGGGCAATAAAAGTGGGAAAGGGGTTAAAGAGGGATGACTCAGGTTTCTTTATTATCATTTCTGAATAAGATCAGGTAGAGGGGCAGGAGAGGTGACCCCCTACTTCCAGCTTAAGCTGTGCGCTGGTCCCCCACCCCCACAGAGGGCCCGATTGTAATGTCTTCTGATGGGATAAATTGGTGAACACGACTATTAGCTGGATGACATCAAAAGGAATTAATCTCTGGTTCCCAAGCAAGACCAGCACCACATTAGTGCCTCGCACCCAGTCATTATTAAGACTTTAGCCCAAGGGTGTAATAAATGTTTTATGGCATGCAAACCAAGGTAATGGAATGCAAATCCCATAATATAGCCATACATTTATTTTCTAATGGAGCAAATGATGATGTATTTTATCTGAGAAGAGCTGCTGATAGGATCTGTTTAGGTATGTGAACTTAGGGACCCAACCAAAAGGTGAGTGGGTGGCCCAATTTAATTCGTGTTTGGGATGAGTAAATGAGAGTGGGAACTGAGGTGGGACTTCCTAGAAATGGTCAGTGCACACAAACCTTTTGGGCATGCACATCACTCTTGCTCTCACATCCCAAAGTACCACCCCCCTCTGGGGCATATATTGAACATTCTGCAGCTTAATTACATCCCTTCGTACAGTGCCCCCCACACACACCTCCCTGGAGCTCAAGCCCCACCCGGAGCTGCATACCAATAAGCTACTCAGCTCATATTGGTTTTTCCAAAAATATGGTTGTATTAAGGTGTGAAATGTTAATAGAACCGAGGAGTGCAGGGATATTTATCCAGTGGAGTTAAGGCCTCGCATTTGGTGCTGTTTTTATTAACAGGCGAACATTGTTCAGTAACAGCCCTGAGGCTGGTGGAGAGCCCAAGCTGGCTACCTGCAGGCTGCCGCCTTGGAAAGGCTTTGTGGACCGAGTCCCTCAAGGCTTTTCTGATTGTGGTTTTTTTCAGAGCGAACTTTCTGATTTAAAAAAAAAAAAAAAAACATGGGCTGCCTTTTGCTGTCAACGGGCAGCTTCACTCTCGAGAACCATGCTGACGTCTTTTCTTTTGTCCCATGCCCCCACCTTACACAAGCATAATGTACCTAACTGATGCAGATGGAAAACATTCTGGTCTTTACCTGAATTTATTAAGACATCAAGAAGTGTAAGACCTCCCCTGGCTTCTTGATCATCTATTTGGGGGAGAAATTGCTAGGAGGTATACGATTTGAGGATCACTTGAGTGGTATATCTGAAGGGTAAGATTTCTAAGAGAGATTAGAAGGTGTCTATTGAAAGAAGAGCCTGAGTGGCAAGCTATGTGCAAGAGAGATCTTAAAGGACAGGTTACTGAAGGATGAAAATCATGTAATCGCTTTAACTGAGGAAGCAAGAGTTGATGCTCCCCCCCCCACCTGAAAGCTCATAGAAAAGGTAGAAACACATAGTCTTTAAAATGTCTTGAAAACAATTATTTACAGAATGCAGGAACTAACTCTTGAATGAGCACCCCATGAGTATTTTTGCTTTTCCAAGATGCGCCCTTTAAATACAATAATGTCAGCAGAAGTGATCGTTAAGTGAAAGTTTATATCAGATACTGTGCTAAGCAATTAATTATCTCATTGGATCTCAAAATGATCCTCAGAAGAAAGTCCCTTGGAATTCCTCAGAAGAATATTGATAACAAAGTTAAGTCTCATAGTAGGAATCATCTATATTAGAGGTGAATTGTAACCTTATCTTCTGCCTCCAGAGTCCACCCATCCTCCCAATCAAAGTGACAAAGGTCAGAAGACTAAAGACAGTTGTCTCAGTGGAGGAAAAGCCTCTGGTATCACAACATTAAACTCTTCTGTACCACAAAGAGCAGTTCTTGGTGTGTGTTTTATCCCAGAGGGAGTCCCCAGGCCCGGGAGTCCCTCTATCTACCTTCAACTAGGTTGTGCCCAGGAAGAATACTATCTTATCCAAAGATGAGTCAAATCATGGTTGAATACAAATAGATGTTACCTGTGTTAGATTGCTTAGACTAGAGAAAAAAAATTCAAAAACATGCATATGTATATAAGGAAGAGGTTTATATACAAGAGGAATGGAACATTGAGAAACCATCCCAACCCAGTCCAGTCCAAGTCCATAAGTTCGATATTAGCCCATATGTCTGATACCAATCCATAAGTCCTCTTCAGACTAGTGAATCACATGCAATGACACCAAGACAATCATAGACCAGTGGGTGCAGACTCTTGTGTATCCAGTGGTAGTAGAAATATCTTAGTGCTGGCAGAGGCTTCTTTGTGACTTCTCAAGCATCTCAGTACTGGCAGGAATCTCCCCAAGCCTCCTCCAGTTTCCAGGGCTCAGGGTCTATCAGCATGCTGCAATGTCTCCCAGGGAGTCGCCTGTGTCTTATCAGTAGAGCATCTCCAAGGGACGGAGTCATGAGTCTCTCACCTTCAGGGGATGAAGTGCAGCTAGACTTCCCAGAATTCTCAGGAGAAAGTCATGCTCACACAGTGGTCTCATTGACTATCTCCAGATTGACAGGCTAGACTCCACCCCTATGCTCCCAATCGTGAAATTGACACCAGAGTACATGACTCTCACATTGTCAATAAATCTGATCTCCCAAATGAATTCTGAATCATCTCTAATTTGAAGCGTTTTTTAATTGATTAGGTTTATCTTTACCCGAACTTCTTCTACAATATGGATGACAATAGGCCAGCTGATCTTGAAGATACTTATGGTAGGATGAGTTACTTTGGAGTTCTGCTATGGCTTGATGTGGTATGCCCTGGTTAAAGTATCTATGAAATATTATCATCTAAGTCCCAAGGGATGGGCTAAACCTGAGTGAAGGAAAGTGGTGATCAACTATGAATCACAGAGGCTGAATTTGGAGACAAATATAGATAGACCACCAGCAACCTAAACAGGACCAAGAGTAATGTGAAGTTAGAGACCTCTAAAATAAAGATTGTAGAGAGGCATTCACTCTCAGGGTCATGCAAATGCCAACCTTTGAAATACATGTCCTTCGTGTTGTGCTGATGGTCCCCCGACCTAGATGATTTGTCCTAGCTAAGATCTAATAAAGAGATATCTATAAAATTTTGTGTTCCCTTTAATTTTGCATACATGTGTTCTGGCAAGATGGTGCTCAGGTAAGTAGCCCACATTGGGAGCTACTGTGGCAATCAGTGAAGCTAACGTTCAGGAGGATGTGTGGTGGGATTTGGATAGGTGAAAAGACTGTTGCCTTGATGTGATATGGAACAACCCACATTACTTCCTCAGCTCAGGCGGTGACCTTCTCCCCAGCTAACCCAGCACTGGAACCCTGGGAATCTACAATCTAGTCCTAAGAATTCTGCACCAGTCACACAACTTCAGATCCTACCCCAGCCACCTACTGCCAGTCACCATACCCTCAACCTGATTGCTACACGCAGTGTAAGCCTGAACCTCCACATGGCAACTATTGACCCACGAAAATCTCCACTGTGAGCTGCTCCTTTCTCCGGAGACTCCCTTCTCCCCATGTGGCAGCAGGTCCACTGCCGAGCCCAGGTCTCTCTCACCACCCATTCCAGAGCCAGTGGCCATGGTTAGAACCTGTCTTTAGTCTACCGGCTGTAAGTTATGTCATCTGTGGCTGTGACACCTCTCCCCACCATTGTCTGGCACCCCCACCCCTGCAGCAACAGCAGCAGCTGCTTCCCACCACACTTGGTGCCTCCACCTGCAGCAGCTCCTCCTGCCTCCACATGGCATTTTTTCCACAGCTGTGGCACCTGCCCCCACCATTTTCCGGCACCCCACCCATGACGTTTGGGCTTTTCCTATAGTTTGGCACCCCTTTTTGTGGCATCAGGGTCTTTCCCACCTTTGCCCAGAACCTCCATCCACAACAGTGCATCTTTTCCAGTGGTAGTCCAGAATCTCCACCAGTAGCAGTGAGGCTTTTCCCACCTTCACCCACCACCCCCTCCCATGGCAGGGTATTTTTACCACTGTTATCTGGCACCCCCACACACAGAGCAACACTCACTGTCTGCAACCATCCCATCTGTGTGCTCTCAGAGGGTCACCAGAACTGTCCTCCAACTAGGAACTCCTAGTTGTCTAAGGAGAGATAAAGAAGTAGCCTGACCCACCAGTGAAATTGCCATAAGCAACCCACAGAAGCATTCCTTCCAGCCTCCCTGAAAGAGCCAGGACTCTTTGACTCATCAGAACAAGGTACCAAGGTCCTCTAAAGCAACATACAAACAGTAACCACCCGCAACAACCTCAATAGAAATTTGAAAAATAAAATTCATTGTCAGAGGAAGTCCTGAATACAACGAAGTGCAAAGAACAAGCAGAAGTTGTACTACAACAGAAAGAAATCTTCAGAAAGCTGTTTGGAGTCATACAGAATATGAGGGAAGCATTACAGGAAAAGGATGAAATGATAGAGAAGATAAAGGCCATGCACCAAAGGTAAATACAAGAGCTAAGGGATGAGGTAACAAAAACAAATAAGCTAACTGGTTTCACTTATAGACTGTAAGAAGCTGAGAATCGTACCAGTGACTTTGAGGATAATCAGACAAACTTGAACAAATGGAAAAGACAGTCAAACAAGATAATCAGAGAACTTGAAGAAAACAATGTTGAATGCTATGAAGAGGAAAAACATCCGAATACTGTATTTTTCAGACCATAAGATGCATCTGACCATAGATATACCCAGCTTTTAGAACATCAAAACAAGAAAAAAATATTCTGAACCAAATAGTACCAGTATACTAAAATCTTCTGGGGTACTACACCTTCAGACTATAAGATGAGCCCTTGTTTTCCCCCTGCTTTGGATAGAAAAAGTGCATCTTATGATCCAAAAAATATGCTAATTGGACTACCAACCAAGACACAACAAAGAAGTCAACAGCAAAAATGATGAGGGAATTCCTAAAGGAAAATTTCCTCAGCTTAATGAATGAAAATCAGGTGAACATCCAGGAAGCAGAGAGGACACCAGCACTGAATCCAAGGAATATTTCACCAAGGCATATCTTGGTTAAACTATCCAACTTTGAGGAAAAGGGGAAAATCCTAAAAGCAGCAACAGGGAAAAAAAGGCAGTCATCTACAGAGGTTCCCAAATAATCATATGCTCAGATTAATCAGCAGACACCATGATGAATATGAGAGAGGAGTAACATCTTCTGAAATATGAAAGAAAACAATACAAATCCAAGAATCCTCCATCCAGCCAAATTATCTATCAAAATAGTTGGAAAAGTAAGAGTATTCCTGGACAAGGAAAAACTCAAAAAATAAGTTAAAAGAAACCCAGCTCTACAAAAACAAAACAGAACTGTGCCATCCCAGGGTGGTCAGAAGAACAATATTCACCAAGCATAGGAGACCACTACATAAAGCAACTCCACCCAAAGGTCAACACATTGAATGTACAAAATGACATCACAGAGTCCACTGATGGACAGAACTCGCCAATTAAAGGACAGAGACTAGTGAACTGGCTTGGAAAACACACCCACTGATCAGCTGCCTACAAGAGACACATCTCAAGCTTGCAGACAGAACTAGGCTAAGAATTAAAGGCTAGAGAAAAATTTACCAAGCAAACAACAATTCAGAAAAAGCAGGGATTGTAGCAACCCAGGGATAAGGAAACAATTGATCCAAAATCAGTGGCAGGGAGGGTGTGTGAGGACTGGTAGGGATTGATCAAGGATAAATTAACTGAGAGAAATTACTGAAACTCAAATGAAGGCTGAGCATGTCAGTGGAACAAGAGGAAAGAAATAGACAAAGGGCATTTATAAAGGTCTAAATACAGATTTACATAAGTGAATATATTTATATATGATGATGGGGAAATAAATCTACCTGCATATACTTATAGGGTTAGTATTAAGGCAGCAGATGGATAGTAGGCCTCTACTCAAATACTTCCTGAATGCAAGAACACTTTGTTCTATTAAATTGGCATTCCATGATGCTCATCTTCCTGACATGATTGTTGAACACAAATGTGTACATAAACAAAAGTGATGAAGAAAGCATCTAGAGTCTTAAAGGCTTGACGGTAAACAAACAGCCATCTAGCTCAGAAGCAACAAAGCCCACATGGAAGAAGCACACCAGTCTGTGACCACGAGGTGTCAAAGGGATCAGGTATCAAACATCAAAGAACTAAAAATTATATCATTGCAAATGAGGAGGAGAACCGATTGGGGACCCAAAGCCAATGGATGGGTAACAGAACATCCCCTTACGGAAGGTTCATGGGGAGGAGATGAGCCAGTCAGGGTGCAGTGTAGCAATAATGAAACATACAACTTTCCTCTAGTTCTTCAATTCTTCCTCCCCACAACAATCATGATCCCAATTCTACCTTACAAATCTGGTTAAACAAGAGGATGCACACTGGTACAGCTAGGAACCAGAAGCACAGGGAATCCAGAACAGATGCTCCCTTCAGGACCAGTGGTGAGAGTGGCAATACCAGGAGAGTGGAGGGCAGGTGGGGTAGAAAGGGGGAGGTCATTATAAGGTTCTACATATAACCTCCTCCATGGGGTAGGAAAACAGGGAAATGGGTGAAGGGAAACATCAGACAGTGTACAATATGATGAAATAATAATGATTTCTAAATTATCAAGGGTCATGAGAGAGGAGGAAGTGGAGAGGAAGGGGAACAAATGAGGAACTAATACCAAGGGTTTAAGTAGAAAGCAAATGTTTTGAGAATGATGAGGGCAACCAAAGTAAAATGTACTTGACATACAATGGATGGATGTATGGATTGTGATAAGAGTTGTATGAGGCCTCAATAAAATGATTTAAAAATATAAATAACTAAAATTAAAATCAGGGATTGCAATATTAATCTGACAAAATTGATCTCAAGGTGCAATTCATAACAAGAGATAAGGATGGGCTCAAGGGAACAGTAGACCAAGAACCTGTGATCATAACAAACATTCATGCACCCAATGAGAAGCCTGTAAAATTCATCAATCAAATGCTTCAAAAGATGAAAAAAGATATCACAGATTCAAAAATCATAGTAGGTTACTTTACTACACTGCTCTGTGAGAACGATAGACCACAGGGAAAGAGGCTTAACAAGGAAGCTACATAAATAAACACTACAATTAGGTGACTTGACCTCATAGGCATTTTTAGAGTTCTCCACCCCCCAAAATTCAAATTATTTTCAAGTCCACATGGCACATATTCAAATATAGATCAAATGCTGGGACACAAGTAAATTCAGACACATAGAGGCCACTCAGACTTCCCTCTCAGACCATTATTCCATAATACTGGAAATCAACAAAAAAAGGATTAAGAAAACAAGTGCAAACAATTGGAGGATGTGTAACTCTCAACTGCAAAATGAGTATTGACCCAGACCAGAGACAAAATCAGGAACTTTTTAGAAACCAGTGAGAATACATACCAAAACCTTTGGGATGCAGAAAAAGCAGCTATCAGGGGAAATTTGGTAGCAATAAATACACTCATGAAAAAGGAAGAGAGACTTCTGCTTGATACACTGGCACAAAACCTCCTGAAATTAGAATAAAGTCAACAGGACAATCCTACTACTAGCAAAAGAAAATAAATAATGAAATTAGGGCAGAATAAATGAGTGGGAAAATAAGAAATTATGCAAAAATTCAATGCAGCAAAAATCTGGTTCTTTGGAAGAATTAGCAGAATTGATAGATCACTGGAAGACCTAACCAAAGAAAGGAAGGAAAAAATATCAATAGTCAGGATGAGAATGAAGCAGGGGGAATTACAGTAGACCCCAATGATATTAGAAGGCTAATTATACTGTACTCCAATGAATTCAGCAACTTCGAAGGCATGGACAAGTACTTGGAAAACAATACCTCCCTCGACTATCCCAGATAGACATCAAGAACCTCAACAGACTCTTAACAATAGAGGAAATAGGCAAGGATATCAAGGAAATGCCAACAAAAAAAATCCCCTGGGCCATATGACTTCTACTAAGTATTCAGGCATGATTTGACACAATCCTACACAAACTCTTCCAGAACATAGAAAAAGACACCAGACTCCTAAACTTTTTCTATGAAGCTGGCATAACACTGATATCTAAAGTGGGCAAGGATCCCATAAAATTGAGAACTACAGACTGATATCTCTAGTGAACATGAATGCACAAATTCCTAACCAAATACTTCCCAATAGAATATAAATGTTTATAAAATAAATAATTCACCATGATCAAGTGGGATTCATTCCAGGAATGAAAAGATGGTTCAACATCCGAAAGTTCATCAACATTATTCATCACATTGATCACATTGATAAGAAAGGGGATAAAAACATGATGATATCAATAGCCACTGAAAAAGCATTCAATAGCATCCAACACCCAGTCCTCTTTAAGACACTCAAGAAGATAGGAATGGAGATCTTTCAATATGATTCAAACTATATATAAAAAATCAACAGTCAACATAGCGGGCTGAGCCCCGGTGGCGTAGTGGTTGTGCACAGGACTGCGGCCCACTGGGTTGGAGGTTCAAATCCAGCAGCAAGGCTGGACCTCCTCCTCCCACCACCAGAGGGCAGTGATGCCCTCCAAACAAAAAAACAGTCAACATAGCAGACAATAGGGAAAGATAAAAACAATCCCACTGAAAAAGGGGATGTCCCTTCTCATTTCTTTTTAACATCATACTGGAGGTCCTAGTTAACAACATGATACAAACTAAAGACATCAAAAGTATTAATCTGGGGGAAGAAGAGGTGAAATTATCATTTTTCACAGACGATATTATTTTATATATGGAAAACCCCAAAAGCTCCACAAGAGGAGTGCTGGAAGTGATAGAGGAATATGGCAGAGTGACAGGATACAAATCAACAAACAGAAGTCTATTGAACCGTTGTATACATCAAATGAGTTCATGGGGGAGGAGATAAAAAGGTAGTACCCTTCACAAGAGCCAAGCACAAATTGAAATCTCTACGGATATACCTAACCAAAAAAAAACAAGAGATTTGTGTGAGGGGAACTATCAAACACAGATACGAGAGGAAACCAAGAGTGACCTCCACAAATAGAAGGATGCCCCATTCTTGTGGATGGGAAAACTTACTATAGTAAAGATGTTAGTCCTGCCCAGGGCACTATACAAATTTAATGCTAACCTGACACAAATACCAACATTCTTTTTCAAAGAATTGGGAAAACTACTAACTTCACATGGAAAGGGAAGAAGCCCAGAATTAGAAGAAAATTCCAAAGGAAGGACAAAGTCAGAGGGGCTGCTTTTCCCAACTTTAGCATTTACTATACAGCCACCATGATTAAAATAGTGTGTTACTGGTATAATGTAACATATTTAGACCAATGGAAAAGAACCCAGAAATACCCTCACCAGCATACAGATATTGATCTTTGATAAGGACCCCCAAAATATAAATGTGAAGCAGGTGCCTTCATCAACAAGGGTTGTTGGAGGATAAATGGATTTATAATGTGGAAAATTGAAGCAAACCCCTTACCTCACTCCATGCATAAGAATAAACTCAAGGTGGATCACAGACCTCAAGGCAAAACCCCAAACTAGTAGGGTCATCAGTGAGGGAATTGGAACAAACCTATGAATATATTTAGGCTATCAGGGAATATTCAGGCTATCAGAAATAGGGACGGACACAAACACAGAGGAGTCACAAATTGTCAAGTGGGTTATACTAAAGATAAAACACCTGTGTACATTGAAAAATTTTGCCAAGAAAGTAATGAGAGTCCACAGACTGGGAAAACATCTTAGCAATGACATATTAGACATTTTATTATAAAATCTACAAGATTCTGTTAGCCCACCATAAGAAAATAACAAATAACCCATTGAGGAAAGGGGCAAAAGACCTGAATACAAGTTTCGCAAGGGGTAAAACAAAATGGTCAAGAAACATATGATAAAATGCTTCTGATCATTAGTCATAATGGAAATGCAAATTAACTCAACTATGAGATACCACCTAACACCCTCAATGATAGCCCAATTCAAAAAAACAGAAAGCAATAAGTGTTGGGGATGTGGTGAGACAGGAACTCTCATCCACTGCTGGTTGTTCTGTAGGTATGTGCAGTCATTATGGAAATCGATATGGCCATACCTAAAACAAATAGAAATCAAGCTACCATATGACCCAACAATCCCCCTACTGGGCACATACCCAGAAGAAATAAGAAACAAACCATAACCATACATGTGTGCTCCACAGTTCATTGCAGCACAGTTCACAATTGCAAAGAATTGGAAACAGCTTAAATTTCCATCAGCCCATGAATGGATTAAATAACTCTGGGATATACACACAATGGAGTACTACACATAACTAAAAAGCAGCAATGAATGCAGAAAGCACATCATCACATGAAAAAACTGGAGGAATTATGATAAGCGAAGTAAGTCAAACACAAAAAGACAAGTACGTGAGTCCACTGAGGTAAGCTTAAAAAGCACAAGAGGCACAGGGGGAAAATCACCAAATGCATAATTTCCATGGCAAGGTTCAGGCACTCTGGCAGGGGTTGGACCCCAGGGATGCATATGGCAGCCAACTAAAAATGAGGGGCAGGCAGGGGGTGTGAGTAATTGGGGGGCAGAGTACCAACAAACTCAACAGGAGGACATTCTTCATATCTCCTCAGGAAAGCAAATCAAGAACCAGACCTCAACCTGGGCTGTCAAACCTCAAGGGCAACAGACTGGCATGAAGCAGCAAACTAACAGAAAGGTCTACTTGGGTGTCCTAGTTACATCGATCCCCTCACCAGAAGAATTCACTACAGAGGACAGCAAACTGAGACAGAGAAAGAAACACGAGCTGGCTGAGCCCTGGTGGCGTACTGGTTGAGTGAGGGACTGTGGCCCACTGGCTTAGTGGTTCAAATCCAGCAGGAGCAAGACTGGGCCTCCCACTCCCACCAGAAGGCACTGATGCCCCCCTCCCCCAAAAAAAAGAGAGAGAGAGAAGAGAAGAAATGTGAGAGAGACTTCTGGCCCACCAAGCCTTGAGGACTACATCCCTGCTCAGAGCAACCAAAGCACAGAGAGGACAGTGGGACTGGACCACCATGAGACACAATGCCTTCTCATTGACCCATTGTGTTACAGGGGATAGCAGTGGAGACACAGTACAGGTATTGTGCCCTGCCTCACACACACACACACACACACACACACACACAGCCCCCACAAGACCGAAATAGGAGTATTCTGAAAATAGGAATATTTGAAAAACAGGGACACAAATAGGAAGGGAGTGCAACGGAGAAGCAAGGGGAGCAAAGCAATGAAGCCCCTGAGGAATCCTCCCAATAGAACTGCAGAATCGTGGGTAGGGCCTGGTACTTCACAAGATCTGATTGGAAAACAGCCAGAAGGGTCAGCAGACAGACCTGGAACTACTAATAGGCTTCTTCTTCTTCTTCCTCTTCCTCCTCCTTCTCCTCCCCCTCTTCCCCTATTCTTTGTTTTTCTTTTTCTCATGTCTCTCCATTTGAGATAGCCAGGATAACCCATCCTAAGGAGCGAATAATGGGGCCAACAACAACAGGGAGCCATGGACAAGGAGGAGGTAAGAGGGGAGCCAACAAACCCAGGGTCAAGGGAACAGTAAGGGAGCTAAAATCAATGGGGAGGAGGGCGTAGAATGCCTATTGGAGTTTGATCAAGTGCAATTCAGTCAAGAGAAAATACTGAGAGGCGACTGAAGACCAAGCATGATAGTGGGACAGGAGGAAAGTAAAAAGAAATAGAGGAAAGAACTAGATGGCAAGAGATATTTATAGAGGTACAAATATAGGCATGCACATATGTAAATGTATTCACAGGGGTGCTAATGTATGTCTGTGTACATATATTTAGATGTTATATATTAAGGTAGCAGACTGGCATTGGAGCTCCACTCAAGTACTCCCTCAACGTAAGAACAGTTTGTTCAAATAACCTGGCATTCTGTGCTATTCACTTTCCAGGCATGATTGCTGA
Organism: Nesogale talazaci; assembly: GCA_004026705.1. Lineage (NCBI taxonomy): Eukaryota > Metazoa > Chordata > Mammalia > Afrosoricida > Tenrecidae > Nesogale > Nesogale talazaci. The sequence goes on from PVJH01004176.1 coordinate 12,131, forward strand.
AGTCAAAATGGATGTTGTGGCAGTCATGTTAATTTTATGATTGAAATGTAGGGGTGGAGTCTAGCCTGTTAATCTGGAGGTAGCCATTGAGTAGCCAATGAGGCCTCTGTGTGGGCATGGCTTTCTCCTGATATGTCTGGGAAATCTCGCGATATTTCCCTCGTGAAGATGAGAAAGCTATCTTCCCCAGTTTATGGGAATTAGTTTCAGAGAGGCGATGAGTCACGGAAAAGACAAGATGGCAGCATCCAAGAAGCTGGAGGAGCTGACGGAGAGACCACATGGCTTTGCCCTGATGGAGCCAGACCTCTGAAGCTGGAGCGGCAATGCTGTTGATGGACCCTGAGCCCTGGAAGTGAGGAGCCATGGGGAGACCCTTGCCAGCGCCAGAATTCTGCACTCACTGACCTGTGACTTCGTGAGTCAGAAGGAGACTTTGTAGACTGATTTTGGGCATATGGGTTAATATCGGACTTATGACTTTGTACTGGACTGGATTGGGATGCCTTCTCAGTGTCACATTCCTTTTGTATATAAACCCTTTCCTTATATCTATATGTGTGTCTTTGAAATTTGTTCCTCTAGCCTACCTGGACTAACACAGATGCATAGCAAATGCAGTGAAGAAAGCTGATAGTTCCTGGTTATTTAAAGATATAGCATCTGGGGGTCTTAAAGGCCTGAAGCTAAACAAGCAGCCATCTAGTAGAGAAGCAATAAACCCACATGGAAGAAGCACACCTGCCTGTGTAGTCATGAAGTGTTGATGGGATCAGATATCAGACAGCAGAAGACCCAAAAGAAACAAATATATCAATGCAAATGATGGGGGTCAGAGAGGAGACCCAAAGCCCATTTGTAGACAATTGGATGGTTCCTCACGTAGGGAAGGAGCGAGTCAGTCAGGGTGCAGCACAGCACGGATGAAGCAGAGAACATTCCTCTAGTTCTTTTTTTTTCCCTCTAGTTCTTTAATGCTTCCCACCCACCCCCACTATCATGACCCTTGTTCTACCTTACAAGTTTGGCTAGACTGAGCACGCACACTGGTACAGATAAGAGCTGTCAGCACACAAAATTCAGGACAGATAAGCCCTTCAGGAAAGTAACAGCAGTAGTGATACCATGAGGGTAGTGAGAAGGTGAGGGAGAAATGAGAGAAATGGGAAACCGAATACAAAGATCGACATATAACACTCACACCCCACCAAGGGGGGGATGGGCAACAGAAATGTGGGCAAAAGGAGACAGCAGACAGTGTAAGATATGAAAATAATAATAATTTATAATTTATCAGGGGTCCCTGAGGGTGGCAGGGTAGCAGAGGGCAGGAAAAAAGGGGAGCTAATACCCAGGGCTCAAGCAGAAAGAAAATGTTTTGAAAATGATGATGGCAACATATGTGTAAATGTGTTTGATAGAGACAGGCTACCAGATAGGTCCTCCACAGCAAAAACACAAGAGACCAAATGAATTAGATACAAATGACAATCTTAGAACCCTGAGCTTCAAAGGCGAATATAGACAATGGACCAAACGCACAACAAAAAAGAAAACCCAGGACACAAATTTGGATTTGGTGCAGTGTCATTTGACCTGGCACATCTTAGCCATTTGGAACTTTTGAAACCAAATGCCAAACAGGCCACTGACCTGACTGCACAACTATCCTTACTGGTGACTTATGGCCAGAAAGGTGCCATCTTCCCCACACCTTCCTGATAACCAGAAGTATGACCAGTCCCTATTCTCACCCACCCAACAATCAGGTATACCTCTCTGCCTGAAAAGTGATAGTGCCCCATGCCTGAGGTCAGACATGTGTCTTTGTGAAATTGAGCACCAGGTGATAGCAACCCCCAAATGTGTAAGCATGTATCCTCTGCCTTCTCAGCTGAGCCGCCAGGAACTCCTTCCAATACCCTAAGGTATCCTCTGAACCTTCAGGAACTCTTGTGGGACCATAAGCCTTGACCCTAGTCATCCTCTTTCCAGGACCAGGTATCCTATTTCCAGTCACCTTCTAAGCCAGCAGGAAATCAACCTAGGACCATGTGCCTCACCCTACAATGGTATTTGGCTAGCAGAGTGTGTTAACCTGTACCAGATACATGCTGCCTCATTGGCCAGCATGAGCACTGACTAAGTACCATGGCCTCTCTCCAGTTTTCTCCTTTATCTCTATTTTTTTTCACTTTTCTTTCCCTTGTCTCCTTTTTTCTTACCTTTTTTCTAGTTTCCTGTTTCTTTTTTTCATGCCTTTTGTTATTTTCTTATTTATTCTTTACTATACCCCATCTTAGTCTTGGTTTTGCTTGTTTTTTTCTTTTTCCCCTTATTTTTCTTTTCCTTTAAATTAAAAAAATGTTATTGCTGCTCATGTTTTACAACCTTTTGAATTCAATTTTACTTATTGTTTTCTGGTTGTTTTAACTATTTCAGAGCTCATGTCCTCTTTTTCATTTTTGACCCTACCTAGTGGGAGACAGAAAATATGTCCATACCACCCACCCACACCTACACTTTATGAAACTCTATAAATTGGACAAAACTCTTCACCTGCTCCTACAACACCTGATCAATAATGCGTGTTAGCCAACACCAGTTCTAACCTGCCCTCAATTGTGCTACATAATAATGAGCAGAGAGTTGCTCACACTTTCTCATTCTCTCTCATAGCCAGCGGGAAGAGTGTCTAAGTCATGCCTAATTATCCACCAAAGTAACACACTCACTCAGCTATGTCAAATAACCAACGATGACAACAAAAAACCTGGGTAAAGCACACCAACGTACAATTGCCAATTACATGTCACAACACCAGAATGTCTAGAGACAACAGACAACCACAGTTTGCAAAAGAAATGAGAGAAAGTGGTTTCAACAAGTGCTCAGAATAGAGAGCCAAAAAAAACCTTTCTGAAAAGGAAATAACATTGCTAGTACCTAATAAGGATTTTTAAAATATATATATATATATTTAAGTGCCTTCACTTAGTTAAGAAGAAAGATCTAGGAAACTACAGAGATAATCAAGGAAAACACAGACAGTACCACAGAGAGCCTCAAAAAAACACTCCAGAAGAACCCAAAAAATTAACTAAAGTTTGGGGACTGTTCAAAAATATTAAATACAAATCTAGAAGCATAATTCTAAGATCTGAGAAACAGATAAAACTAATGAAAAGGCAAAGGAGTCCAACAGGAGTCCAACTGAAGACTGAATTAGTGAGCCTGAGGAAAAATATTTGGAAACTGACTGTGGTGGTAATTGTACAATGTTCCTTGATGTGATTGAACTATGGAATGATACAAGATAGGTATTAATTCTCAACTAGTAATAACTTTTTTAAAAGGAAAACCTCTCAATACTAACCCATTAGAGTCACAGTAATTTAAAAACAACAAAATAATAATTTTAAAAGAACAAAAAGAAAAAATATTGAAGGAGGTCAAAGGATTGTGTGGAACACTGTCAAAGGGAATGACTTAGAACCGATCAGAATTCAAGAACAGAAACAGAAAACAAACAAGCAAAAAGAAGAAAAATTTGCTAAAGATGTGTTGGCAGAAAACTTACTTCATATCATGAAAGCTGAAAGGATAGGCATTCAGAAAGCTTTCCTGTCTGAACAGAATAGATCCCAAAATAAAAATCACCAAAAAAAAAAACACTAAAGCTTTCAAAAAACTAACCTGGAGTCAATTCCAACTCATAGACAACAGATTAAAAAAAATTTTTTTATTAGGGGTCATAAAGTCACTCCCAACTCATAATAACCCAATTTACAACAGAATAAAATATTTTTTGGTCCTACACCATCCTCACAATTTGTATGTTTGAGCTCATTAGTGTAGCCACTGTGTCAATTCATCTCATTGAAGGTCTTCTTTTTCACTGTCTTTCTACTTTACCAAGCATGACGTACTTTTCCAGTAACTGAGCTCTTCTGATAACCTGTCTAAAGCATATAAGACAAAGTCTTATCATGCAGTTATAAATAGTAATTTATACAATAATTTATACAGTAATTTATACAATCAGTAATTGTACAAATTCAATAATTTATACAATCAGCTCCAGAACATTTTCTTTCCTCTTGTATTTGTTATTATCTCATTTCCCTCTAACCTCCCACTCTCCCTGGCTCCCCCGACCCCAAACCTTTAATCCAGTTAATCTTTTTATAGCTTCACCCATTCTGGACTTCATATACCAGAAAACATACACAAGGAGAGACAAATCAGCACCCCTTCCACAAAGACCAACAACAATAACAAAGTAAATCAGTGGGGGGGGGGATGGGTATCCAATCTAGATCAAAAACAGGAAGTATTAAAAACTAGAAAAAAATTTAACATGGGTTAAAAGAGAGAACACATGATCAGGTATCAAATTTTAACCTAATTACAACTGCCATCATTCAGTTTATGATAGCCTCTGTATGATACCAAAGCTAGTCACCTCCCTCAACTATGTTCCAAGGGACTCATCAGGGCTTAATCTATACAAGAACCCTGCAAATTCATTTTGGGTTCCCACTGTCATTCATTGCCTTCTAAAAATCAGACGTTAACAAGTTAAGTTCTAACATCATTCCCTCTTTTGAATTTGGATTTTATTATTTATCATCCTTGGATCACACAGGCAGGTTCGCTTCTTCCATGTGGGCTTAGTTGACACCTCACTTAGATGGCTTCTAGTTTGAAAACAAGCCTTGAAGACCCTAGACACTATTCTATTTTTTTTTGGGGAGGGGGGGCATCACTGCTCTCCGGTGGTGGGAGTAGGAGGCCCAGCCCCACTGCTGGAATTGAACCTCCATCCCAGTGGGCCGCAGTTCCACGCACAACCACTCCACCACCGGGGCTCAGCCCCCCTAGACACTATTCTTTTTGATAGCCAGGCACCCTCTGAGTTCTTCTCCACACTTTAGTGTGACACTCATATCTTTAGCGATCTCTTCATGAAGGTGAACATCAAGCAGGTCCATCTCATAAGAAACATCTATCTGGTTGTATTGCTTCTAACACAGATAAATTTTTTTTTCTTTTGGCAGCAATAATAACCTTCAATGTTTTTCATCAGTATCACAATTCAAATGCATCGATTCTTCTTCAGTCTTCTTTATTCAGCATCTAACTTTCATGTGCACACGAGGCAGTTGAAAAGATCATAACTTAGTCCTCAAAATGACATCCTTGCCCCTCAACATTTTGAAGAAATATTGTGGGACAGATTTACCTAACACCATGCATTGTTTGATCTCTTGGTGGCCGCTTCCATGAGCACTGGTTGTGGATCCAAGCAAGTAAAACTCATGGATCACTAAAGTCTTTTCGACATTTGTCACAATGTTAGAATTCACTTGTGAGGATATTGTGAGGATTTTCTTTACATTGACTTGTAATCCATACTGAAGGCAGCAATCCTGGATCTTCCTCAGTAAGTGTCTCAAGTCCTCCTCCCCTTTATACAACAAGGTTGTGTTATCTGCATATCAAAGGTTATTAAAATGTCTCTCGGCTGAGCCCCGGTGGCGTAGTGGTTGTGCGCGGGACTGCGCTCCACTGGGATGGAGGTTCAATTCCAGCTCACAGGAGCAAAGGCTGGGCCTCCTACTCCCACCACCTGAGGGCAGTGATGCCTAAAAAAAAATTAAAAATTAAAAATAATAATAATAATAATAATGAAATGTCTCTCTCCAACCCTGATTCTACAGTCTTCTTCATATAAAGCAACTTCTCTGATTATTTGCTCAGCATACAGATAAATAAGTATAATGAGACGGTATAATCTTATTGCAGATATAATCCTATGGAAAGTCTTTCCTGATTTTAAGCTATGCGGTGTTCCCTTGCTCTATTCTTACAACTAATTCTTGAACTATGTACAGGTTCCATGTGAACACAAGGAATATTCTGGAATCCTATTCTTCTCAAGATTATCCACAGTTTGTTATGATCTTCACAATAAAATACTTTTGCATAGTCAACAAAACACAAGTAAATATCTTTCTGTAATCCTTTGCTTTCAGCCAAGATCCATCTGACATGAGCAATGATTTTCTTTGTGCTACACCTTCTTTTAAGTCCAGCCTGAACTTCTGGCAGCTCCTTCTCACTGTATTGCTGCAACCGTTTTTTAAATGGTTTATCTTCAGAAAAAATTTTACTTGCATGTGATACCAATATTTGTCCATAATTTGTGTATTCTGTTAGCCATTACAGAGATGCAAATAAAATAAAAATGGAATATTATCTCATCCCAGCATTAATAATATTGTTCAGAAGAAAACGTAGAACTAACAGGTGCTAGTGAGAATGTTGAAGGGCTAAGACCTAAAGACGCTTCTGGTGGGATTTCAAAGTGGAACAACTACTGTGTAAGATAGTATGGGGCTTCCTTAAAAATTTGGAAGTGAGAAATATCACATGACTCAGCAATCCCGCTAGTAGATATATGTGTTAGAGAAATAAGGGTCCTGACACAAATAGAGATATGCACAGGTCTGCTTATTGCAACAGTGGTCATATACCAAAGAGATGGAAACAACCTGAATGCCCATTAGTAGAAGAATGGACACAGGGCGATGCATACACACAATGGAATATTATACTGGGTTAGTCTGGGTTGACTAGAGAAACAAATCCAGAGACACTCACATGTGTGCAAGAGAAAATATTGTATCAGGAAGCAATTATACATCAATAAACACCCCAGTCCAGATCAAGTCCATAAGTTTGGTATTAGCCCATATGCCTAATATTAGCCCATGGATTCCTCTTCAGACTCGCACAGCACATGAAATGATGCTGAGTCCCGGAAAATCATAGGCCGGTTGGGGGAAAGTCCTGTCGATCCAATGGCAGTGGACACATCTCCAAGATTTTGACTGCCATCAACGTAGCTTCTGGTGGCTTGTCAAGGGAAATATGGAGCAGAGAGAAAGTGTGTCCAGCCTCCAGGGAGGAAGAGAAAATTCCCAGAATCCTCATGAAAAGGCCACACCCACACAGAGGTATCATTGACTATGACCTGATTAACAGGCTGGACTTCACCCCCCAACCCCCCCACCCCAGTTTCACTCAGAATACCCTCAAACTGACATGAGATTCTGCAACTGCCATATATGCAGTGCTTAAAAAATAAGGACAAATCTGTGAAACACCTCATGACATGGATGTTGTGTAGCACAATGAGGTATTGAGTTAGGTAGGTCACTTATAAAAGAACAAATACTGTATGAAATCACGATTATGAAAGTCCTCAAAAAGGTTTTCACACAAGCATTCTTTCATGTTTGTCAGGAGTGGTAGGCCACCGATTGTCTGTCAGTTTGTCAGTGGCTTGCATGTTGCTGTGTAATCGATGTCACTGGTATTTCAAATCCCAGCAGGGACACCCGAAGTGAATAGGTTTCAGTGGAGGTTCTAGACTAAGAACAGGCCACAATAAAGGAATAGGTTTTCCACATCTGTGGGACTAGGCATAGCACGGGAACATTGTCAGGTGTGGTACCAGAACAATGAACCCCTCACATTAGAAGCACTCAAAATACAACCCAAAAGAGCTGCCTTCTCAAAGTGGAGTTGACTATAAGGACCTGCATGGAGTAAAGCTTGGGGTACCTTCATTTGCTAGTGAGTCAGGACTCAAAATGAAAAGAAGCAGCTGCAGCTATCCAATAACAATTGGAATTGGAATGTATGAAACATCAGTGAAAACAAGACCTTTAGCGAAATGGATTGACACAAGGGGTGCAACAATGAGTTCAAATATAACAATTGTGAGGATGTTGCAGGACTGGGAAACGTTTCATTCTGTTGCGCGTAGGATCAACTGGGAGTTGGAACTGACCAACAACAGGAGTGGGAGGGGTCTGGAGAGAAAATAACAAGACACTAGAAAAACATTAACTTGGGTGAAAGGGAGGCAATATACAATAAAAAAGTCAACCCCCCAAAAGAAGAAAGTGAAAGAAGACACCAGAAAGAGTATCAGCACTGAAGGAGCAGAGGTAAATATTACTAATACACAATTCTGCAGAACAATAATCTATGATTTGATGCACAGATAGGCAAGCTGAACATGTGAGGGAAGGAGCCTGGGATTAGACCCATAAATATATACAGGTTTGACAGAGTATATTTCTACCTATGCTGTGAATATACCCATGCATGTACAATTGAGCATTCAAGAAAATAAAAGCTTCTTAGCCATAATCAAACACCATGAGAGAGGAAGTCACCGGTTTTTTGGGGGGGAGGTCTCAGCACCTCAGGAAACAGCAAGGTACATTGGCATAGCAGTTCACAGTGACAGTGTTCTACAGTCTACTTGGTTGAGTGGTGATGAGGTGGTGATGAGGGTCTTAAAAGTTTCTGCATTACCATTGAACGTGCAACTCCTGGTCTCTCCCTATCTAGAGCAAAACAAACTGAAGAAAAATGGAAGATCCATAGAGACAATTGTTGAATAGACTAATAATCTACTCGAACCTCAATTTCCACCACCTTAAGACTAGATGAATTATATTATACCTGGCCACCACTGTCAATGTCACTTTGAGGATTAATGTCCTGACCCAAAGCCATGGCACTTTCAATCACCTCACATATATGTGAAAGTTGGGCACTGAATAAGAAAGATTGGGAATGAATTAAAATGATTGAATTATGGTGTCAGTAAAGAACAAACAAATATGCCTTGGAGAAAGGAGAGTCAGAATTCTCCTTAGAAGCAAAGATGGAGAGACGTTGTCTCAGGTACTTTGAACCTGTCATCAGGAGAGAGCAGTCCCTGGAACAGTAAATCCTGTTTGGTCAAGTAGAGAATCAGAGAGAAGGAAGAGCTTTTCTCACTGAAAAGGACGGATTGACATAGAGGATACAATGGCTTCATTGCAGCTGAGGATGGTGCAGACTGGGTCAGTGGTCACTATGTGTCAAAGCCGACTCAACACACCAAACAACAACATCATTGTAGACCTTCCTGAAAAGGGTCGTTCTTGAAGGGCTTGGATAGAGTGGAAGAAAAACGTGAAACAGCTCAAAATTGTATTACACAGACTTAGTGGTGCAATACAGACTGTGGGAACCCCTGAGACTGTGGTCCTGAGTCACCATTCAGGTCTGGGACTGAACTGACTCCTGTGACTTAATTGTCAGCCAAGCAAGACACAGGTCTGTAAGGGGAGCAATAATACCCAGATGAAAAGAGATCAAAAGTGCAGCATTTGTCCAAGTTCAAAGGCCAGAAGAGCTGGGAAAGAAAGAGGAATCACAACAGAAAACACAGGAGGGCATGGAAAAAATAATATTTTTGTAAAGATTGCAATCAATGAGTGAGATTAAATTAAAGGTATATAAATTATTGAACAGAAAATAGATTTGTTCCATGGACATTTCCCCAGTCCACAATAAAATGTTAAAAAGCTTGTGCGAGGGACTGCGGCCCACTGCGTTGGAGGTTCAAATCCAGCAGCAAGGCTGGGCCTCCTACTCCCACCACCAGAGGGCAGTGATACACCAAAAACAAACAAAAAAAAAGTTTAAAAGCTCGGGCTGAGCCCCAGTGGCGTAGTAGTTGTGCACAGGACTGCGGCCCACTGGGATGGAGGTTCAATTCCAGCAGCGGCTCCACAGGAGCAAAGATTGGGCCTCCTACTCCCACCACCAGAGGGCAGTGATGCCCAAAAAACAAAAACAAAGCAAAACAAAAGTTAAAAAGCAAAGCTAAACTAAAATTTGTCTATATGGGGTCAAATTGATGTCAAGAAAAGAAGGGGGAGAATGGTTAAACAACTCAAACAATGTACTCAATGTCACTGAATTGTACATATAGAAACTGTTTAATTGCTGTATGCTTTTGCTATGCATATTCTCAACAAGAACAAAAGAATTATTTAAAGGAAAAATAAAAGCTTAAGGATTGCTTGTCATTAGTAAAGAGTGAACCCAATTACCCAAACAACTGCCTCAGCAATGCTTTTCTTTTGATCTCGTAGCTCAGCTTTCTCTTGTGATGACTTCACTCTCAAGTTCAGGAAGCCTCACCCAGGTGAGAACAAGATGGCCAATAGCAGCTCCAGGATTGTATCACCAGACCCGTGAGAAAAAAAAGAACTTCTCCCAGCAGTTGCAATTCCTCTCATTGATGTAGCTCCAGTTTCACACTTCCCTCTGAACTAATGACTGTGGCCAAGGGGATAATCTGCTCTCATTGTCTGGCTCCAAACGTCATCTGTCTTATGATGTTCAGCTCCATTTAGAGCCAAATAACTCAAACTAAACAAACCATCCATTGCTATGGATTTCATTATACATATGGTGGGACCCTTGGATAAGAGTGTAGAACTCCATAGGGTTTTCTGCACTGTTATCTTTATGGAAGCCAACCATTAGGGCTTCATTCTGTAGGCCTACTGGTTGGGTTTGTTTCACCAACCTTTAAGATGGGAGCGATGCAAAAACTGTTTACACCACTCAGGGACTTAGAACCATACAGATGTAGAGATGTACATTCCTCAAAAGAGAATCTAGGTTCTCTTGGAAGAAAGATGGGTGCCTGGCAAGCAATCTACTCAAGACCTGGAGACTCTTTTACAAATGAGGCTAGACTCAGGCTTTCTCTGGGGACCCATAGTATCTGCAATCTAAATCTGAGTTATTTGTGGGCATTCTCTGTCATATTCCTAAGGCTTGAGGTGCTTCTTGCTCATCTTTGGTCCCCTAACCCTGTTGCCTAAAGGTGTGGCCAATAACTTGTACTTTATAGCCTCTCAGTTAGAAGTTGCTGACATATGAAAGAATAAATGAGGAACTGTGCTGGGCTGTACCTCAAACTTTTATTAACTGCCAGGTTAAAAGCTAGAGAGGGTCAGGGGCACCTCAAAGGGGCAGAGGGAGTGAGTCAATTAACTCCCGCCTTCTATTTCTAAATTGAATTGTTGAGTGAGGTTTGGGGGGTGATGTAACCACTCAGCAGTGTCGGGACAGGATTTATGAGCCTTGATATGTAGCGTCATGGAATGAGCAGGCAGATGGTGAGAGGCACTTGCCCTGACTGCTTTCACTTGATAATCTCCTGAATATAATAATTTTAAGACATGAAGGCACTTGGGATGTTAGAAACTCATTTCCTTGCACCCAGAATGGACCTAAGTTGAGCCACTTTCCCCTAGGCTGGTTTAGAAGAGTGTTCAATTCAGGCACAACTTCATGATGAGAGGGCTAAAGAAGAAAAATAAAGGGGAATAGCAGGGACAGGAGGAAAGTTGGGTATGAAGTTAACACAACCTGAGGTACTGGAAATGGGGAAACACCCCACTGAAGCCATCTTCAGATTGGTTTACACTGGAGGGTGGAATGGCATGTAAACTACAGCAAATGTCTAGTAATTTTCTCCTTCCTGAGATGAGTAGAATTAAGTTCTGCTGGAAATCTCCAGGAATGTGGCCAGAGGCCCTGGACTCACTAACCACTCTATCAACAGCTATAGGACTTAAGTGGAAAGGAGGAAGAGGGAGGGCGGGGGGAAGACAAGCTACCCCTCTAACTCTTGCCACTAGTGCTTCAGTCCAAATGATGGATTTTCAACTGGGCCATTAAATGCTGATTAAAGTACTGAAAAAAAGAACAGGAGGAAAAAGAACCAACCTCGAGTGTTGTACATACACACACACTCCCACCCCAGGCCCCCCTTCTCTTTTCTCAAGCTGCCTTGAAGTTCGTTCCAACCTCCATTGGAAATGCTATAAAAGGCCAGGTTAATTAAGTCCTATATATTACCAGCGCAAGCACTTCTAACTTTATTCCGGTGGCTCGATGAGTGAGGAGGAGGCCAGGCAAGGTCCAGGCAGCTCAGGGTAATAAAACAGAAGACTCAATTACCTTGTACATTTGCAGATTTTATAAAATCATTTAAAGTTCTCCCAATGAAAAGCAGTGGAGAGGAACTGAAATCCTGAAATCCAGGGCAAGCTTAGGCAACCAGGGATTTTAGAATAGCTGTGGCTTAGAGAAGTCATCTTAAAACCCTCTCCTCAGAGTGATTTATGGCAAGGTATGGAAAAAGGAGAAAGGAAAGGGGACTCCTCAACTAGGCAAGGAATACCTACTTATCTGGAGTACTAGACTCATGTTTTATATATGACACATTTTACCCTTACAGGGACCCTGAGAGGTGTGCATTATCTCCATTTACAGAAGAGAGGACTGAGAAAGCAGAGTGAATCTTGAGTGCTCAACCAAGAATAACCCTACATCTAGAATCTGTGCTCTCTCATCTGTTATATGCCAATGCTCTTCCTCTCAGACAAGCTCCCAAATATACTTTTTCTACATAGTATAGCCAAATATTAAGAGGACTGACTCTGGACTCTATGAGCCTGAATTGAAATCCCTGTCCCATTATCTCCAAACTCTTTTTTTAAACCATTTTATTGGGGGCTTATATAACTCTTATCACAATCTGTACCTACATCCATTGTATGCAAAGCACATTTGTTGTAATCATCCTTCTCAAAACTTTTTCTTTCTACTTAAGCCTTTGGTATTATCTCCTCCTTTTCCCACTCCCTCCCTGAGCCCCCTTCATTTATGGACCCTTGATAATTTATAAATCATTATTACTTTGTCATATTGTACACTGTCTGATATCTCCCTGTGCCTACTTCCCTGTTGTCCGGACCCCAGGGAGGAGGTTATATGTAGATCCTTTTAATTAGTTTCCTCTTTCTGCTCCACCTTCCTTCCACCCTCTCTGTATCACCCCTCTCATCACTGGTCCTAAAGGAATCATCTGTCCTGGATTCCCCATGTTTCTGGCTCCTATCTGTACCAGTGTACATCCTCTGATCTAACTGGGTTTGTAAGGTAAAATTCAGATCATGATCGTGGGAAGGAGGAAGCATTTAAGAACTAGAGAAAAGTTGCATATTTCATCCTTCCTACACTGTACCTAGCTAGCTTGTCTCCTCCCCACTACCCTTCTCTAAGGGTATGTCACTTCACCTGCAGATGGACTTTGGGTCCCCAATATGCACTCCCACCCCCATTTACAATGATATAATTTTTAGTTCTTGATCCCTGATCCCTTCAATGTCTCATGGCCAATCAGGCTGGTGTGCTTCTTCCATGTGGGATTTGCTGTTTCTCAGCTAGATGGCTGCTTGTTTATCTTCAAGACTTTAAGACCCCACACACTATATCTTTTGATAGCTGGGCACCATCAGCTTTCTTCACCACATTTTCTTATGCACACCTTTTGTCTTCAGTGATCACATCAAGAAGGTGGGCATGGAGTGATATGATCTTTGTTCTTTGATGGCTGCTAACTGATTCCATTGACCCCTCATGATCACAAAGGCTGGTGTGCTTCTTCCATGTGGACTTTGTTGCTTCTGAGCTACATGGCTACTTGTTTACATTCAAGCCTTTTCAGACCCCAGGCATTATATCTTTGCTAGCTGGGCACTTCTCCAAACTCTTCACGAACATTACTTAACATCTCTGAACCATATTAGTTTCTTCAACTGTGAAACAACGTTGGTACCTACCTCACAGTATTGTAGAAAAGATTAAACAGAGCAATGTGGAGGGAGCAAACACTAGAATTGTGAGAACACAATACATTTTTAAGGTGATTTAGCCATGGGGGAAGAGTGTTCTAAAATTGATGTGGTCATTATTGCTTAATTCTCCTTGATAAAATTGAACAATTGAGCAATTAAATTGTATGATATGTAAATCATGTGCAATAAAACTGCTGTTTTATTGAAAAAAGGAAAAAGAACAATGCTGGGTAAAGTGCTTACTCAAACATACTGCCATTAGTTGATTCTAATTCCTAACAATCCTAAACCCAGGTCTATTGCATAGGGTAGAACTCCGCATGTAAGTTTTTGTGACTGTAACTCTTTATTGGAGTTGAAAGCCTTGTCTTTCTCCAAAAAGTGGCTAGAGGTTTCTAACTACTGACCTTGTGGTTAACAGCAGCCCAATACATAAACACTATGCCACCAGTGCTTCTAAAATGCTCACCTTAAATATGATATATACTGGTTACTAATGTGATCATTGTACTAGTCATAACTCACCATATCATGACTAATTGACTACATGTCTCAGGGTGATCAAGTGAGCCTGTATACAAGTAGTGCTTCTATGTTAAAGAAAAGGATTGAGCAACTCAAGAAGCGGGTTCTTTGAAAAGATTAACAAAATAAACCACTGGAAAACTTAACAAAGGGGGAAAAAGATGCAAATACCCAGAATAACAGATGAAAAGGATGACATTACAAAAGGGTGATAGCCTGGGTAGACCAGAGAAATAAATTCATAAACATTCATATGTGTATAAGAAAGAATATTATATATAAGAGCAACTGTACATTAAGAAACATCCCAACCCAGTATACTTCAGTCCAAGGTCATAAATCTGATATTAGCCCATTTGTCCAATACCAATCTATAAGTTCTCTTCAAACTCACAAAGCCACATGCAATGACACCAGGACAATCACAGGTTCAGTGGATGCAGAGTCTTGTGTTACCAGTGGCGGTAGAAGCATCTCAGCACTGGCAGGAGTCTCACTGTGGCTCCTTCAGTTTCCAGAGCTCAGGGTCTATCAGCATGTTGTCATATGTCTCATCAGCTGTAGTGTCTCCCAGAGAAAAAGCCAAGAAATAGTGTCTCCTGCCTCTAAGAAGAAATTATCACATTTCCAAGAATTCTCAGGAGTAGGCCATGCCCACACAGAGGTTTCATTGACTATCTCCATATTGACAGGCTAGACTCCATCACTTCACTCAAAATGATACCAGATTAGGTAACTACCAAAAGATCCAAATGAAATAAAAAGGATAGTAACACACTACTGTGAAAATTTGTATTCAGACAAATTTGACAATCTAGAAAAAATGAAGACACCCACAAACCCATCAACCACTCAATTTAATGCAGACATATTGAAAACTGAACAGACTCATAACAAAAAAAAAAAAAGAAATAGACCAAGTCATTAAGAAACTACCAACCAAGAAATGTTCACAAGATGGTTTCACAAGGAAACCAAATACCTAAAGATTTGACACCAAAACTATGCAAACTCTTTCAGAACATAGAAAAAGACAACAAGCTCACAAACTCATTCTATGAAACCAGCATAACACTGACACCAGGCAAAGACCCAACAAAGATAGGAAACTATAGACCAATATACCTCATCTTCAACAAAATCTTGGCCAGTAAAATCTAACAGCATATCAAAATAATAACTCACCCAGACCAAGTGAGATTCATTCCAGTTCTGCAATATTCAAAAAACAATCAATGTAATCCACCACATAAATAAAGCAAGGAATAAAAACCACATGATCATATCAATAGATGCATTTGACAATACTCAACACTCATTGTTCAACAAAGGACTAGAAGAGAAAAACCTATATGAAAAACAGCAGCCAATAGCATGCTCAATGGGAGGAAACTTAGAAACATTTCTACTGAAAACAGGGAGCAGACAAGGACTTTCCATATCACTCTTATTCACCATCATGCTGGGAGTTTTAGCTAGAGAAATCAGACAATGAAAAGAAATCAAGGGAATACAAATAGGCAAAGGAGAAGTGAAAATCTTGCTATTTGCAGATGACATGATTCTATCAAAAACCCTAAAGTCTCCACGAAAAGTTTGTTGGAAATAGTTGAGAGGTTCAGTAAGTTAACAGGAAACAAAATTAATAACCAGAAACCAATTGGACTTCTGAATGCCAGAGAATTCAAAAGAGAACTATGAAAAAGACATTAAGAAAACAATATCGTTTACATTAATCAGACAAAAGATTAAATACTTAAGCATAAACTTAAACAATGCTGGAGAGGATGTGGAGAGATTGGAACTTGTAAATACATTACAACCACTATGGAAAAGGAGATGGTGATACTTAAAGAAACCTGGAATTGAAATCCCACATGATCCAGCAATGCTACTATTAGGTATATACCCCAAAGAAATGAGACACAACATGAGTGGATGTATGCTCTCCCAGCACAGTTCCCGATAGCAAGAAAGTCAAAGCACCCAAAAAACCCGATAGTGGTAGAATGGATTGAGAAACTATGGTACATGCACACAATGGAACACTATGCATTCCTTAAAAAAAAAAAACAATGAAAGCAAGAAACACCACATGACACAGAAGGACCTGGAAACCAGTCTGCTTAGTGAACTAAGTCAATCACAAAAGGATAAATATTGTATGAGTCCATTACTATAAGGAACAACACAGATTAAACAATTCTTAGGGACCAGTTCCTGAAAAGGGTAGAAGTCTACCTAACTGCCATGAATGCACACTACCTCCCTTGTGCACATTTCACAAGAATCACATTGAAAGAGGAGACCTTACATTGGCTGGGGTCACTCCTTCAAGAGAAAGGAAAAGGGGGATCTCCACAACATGATTGGCAACATAGAGACAAGGCTCTGACAACTCAATGGGCCCTCTACAGGAAAGGAAGAAGAACCTTGCCTGAAAATCTAGTTAAGACCCAAGAGGGGTGCATATAGGGTTCCTCTCCCCTATATTTTTGAAAGGACACTGATATTTCTGTTGGTGAGTATGGATTGTGACTCAGGAGGAACAACCTGACATCAGGAACAGATGTTAGATTGTGATTGTAGGGAATCAAGAGGGACAACAGACCCGATTTTATATTCCTGAGTAGACGCTATGAATGTGTTTCTACCCAACCCTCGGCGAACCACACCTTGGACTAAGTACCATGATAGCCTTGGGTAATGACTGTATTAGTTTGAATTGACTAGAGAAAAAAATATAGTAGCATTCACATGTATGTAAAAGAGAACTTTATATCAAAGAGCAATTGTCTATTGAGAAAACATCCCATCCCAGTCCAGATCAAGTCCATGAATCCAATATTAGCCCATATGTCTGATACTAGTCCATAAATTCCTCTTTAGATTCATGCAGCACATACAGTGTTGCCCAATGCAGGAAGATCACAGGCCAGGGGGTAGAAAGTCTTGTGGATCCAGTGGCAGTGGAAATATCTCAGCACTGGCATAGATCTCCAGATCTATGGCTCGCCCAGCTCCAGAGCTCCATGTGGCTTGTTAACAGGAATGTCAAGCAGAGAGAGAGAGAGAGAGAGAGAGTCCCAGCTCCAGAAAGAAATAGAGGAAAACTCCCAGAATCCTCATGAGGAGGCCACGCCCACAAGGAGACATCAATCAGGTTGTGACCTGATTGACCGGCTAGACTCCACCCCTATAACCTGTTTAACTGCTTGACATGAAATTATATAACAACTGTAATGACTTTGCAGACAGCATGGCATCCCCCAGAGCCTAAACCAGAAGGTCTCAATAGAGAATTAACTGAGAATGAACTTCCAGAATGAACAAAGACCTGCCTAAAAACTGCCTGTACCCTTGAACCGAGGACTGAGTTACTCTGATAGGAGAAGGAACAGAGAGTGCTGCCCTGAAGCTGTGGAAGTAGAGGTCTATGGACCTTTTGGGAACCTCTGTTTGGTGTGTGTCCAGTGGAAAGAAGCACCATATATTTAGTACCACGATGCTCCTCTTGCATTGCTATGCCAGGTTTTGATCAGGTGGGCAGGGATATGCTGTTGTAAAAATTAATCCAAGAAGTGTTCCTCGGGCACCAATTCTCAAACTGAGGGTAAATAGAGCTCCATTGATTGAGGGATTGAACTGTGCAGGGCAATAAATAACTCCTGAATTGTAGCTTAATGTGGAACTGGACTCAGACTCCTCCTATGGACAGTCAGGAGTCACACGTCATTGGGAAAATTGTTGATGCTACCAGTGTTAGGGCCTTATACCCCAACGGAATGACTGACCATGTTTTTTTCTTCTGTTTCTGTCAGGTTTTGCTTTTCTGCCTTTTGTTTTTTTTTTTTTTTGAGTTTATTTTTGTGGGCTTGTTGGCTTGGTGGTGGTGGTGGTGGTCTTGTGGGGTTTTGTTTTTGCCATAATACCACTGCCAGAGTAAACCAGAGTCGTGCATAACCCATGGATAAGCAGACGGATTGGAGGCTCCCACTTAACTCTAGCCCCAATCCAAGAACAATCAGCTCTGATAACATGACCCTGCTTGATGCTCATCTTCATGAGAGGGTCACTGAAGAAAAGGGTGCCACACCGAAGTGTGGTGAAGAAAGCAGGCAGTGCTCTCGATCAGAATAGTGTCAAGCAGCCAAGTGAAGAGTCAAGTGAGGAGTCAACTAAGACAACAGGGAAGAAGCACACCAGTTTGTGTAACCCAAAGATGAAAACAACAAGATCCAGATATGACAAAGGGAAACGTATCAGAGCTTGAGTTGTGAACACCCATGCTGTAGAAGATTATGGAGGACAGTGGGAGCCCAAAACCCATTTCCAGATTATCTTGTCAGATTAAACCTCTGGCAGATCCCCTCTAGCCTCAGACAAGGGACTCAAGCAGCTTTTATCAGACAGTGCTCATTGTAAACTTGTTTATGCTCGATGAAACTTGATACTTGGTTAATTGACCTCCCTCTTGACTTACCCTGAATTTGTTCAAGGCTCAAATATTTTTTTGCTTCTTCTATGACAAAAAATTTCTTCCTCAGCTTTTAAAATGTTGATGATGATCTTTTCTTTCTTACTCATTATTTGTATTTTTATCTTTATATATTTTTCAATTTACTGGGAGCTTACAGATATCATAACACTCCATGGCTTAACCATATCCAGCAGTATTGTACAATTACTACCACGATCAGTTTCAAGACATTCTTTCTTCTTGAACTCCTTGATATCAACTCCCCTTTATCTCCACTCCTCCACCATAGTCCCCAGGAATATGCACACCCCTTTTTTCTTAGAGTAGTTTTTTGGTTTTGATTTTACCATATCTTACACAATCCAATATATCCATTCACATACAATTCTGTTTGATTTCATCGAGTATGGCTATACGGTCATCATTGCTATCAGCTCCCTATTCCTCCTCTCCCTCTTCCTGTACTCTAAGGGAACCATTATTCCTGTTACTGTTTCTGAAGAGTTATCTATCTTGGTCTTCATGTACTGAATGATCTTAAATATACAAATGAAATTCACAACTCTAACATGATTAATGAGGTAAAGCAAGTTGTAATTGTAAGGGGAGAAAATATTAAAGAACTAGAAGATAATGTGATTCGTCAGTACTATACCACACCCTGGATTTATCATCCCTCTGTGTGGCCCTTCTGAGAGGGACTGTTCAATTATCTTATACGTGGGTTTGGGGTCTCTACTACATCCACATCTTGACCTGGATTTGGTTGTTTGTTTTTGAACTTCAAACTTTGATACTTCTTTCTATTGACACTTCATGATCACAAAGCTGGTGTGCTTCTTCCATATGGGCTTTGTGGCTTCCCTGCTAGATGGCAGCTTAACTATAAGTATTTAAGACACCAGACACTATATCTTTTAATAGCTGGGCACCATCAGCTTTCTTCACTACTTTTGCTTATGCTCTCATTTTGTCTTCAGCAATAGTGTCAGGGATGTAAGTATCATACAATTATTAGAACTAACATTCTTATATTGAGTAAGATTTAAGTAGAGGTCCAAAGTCCATCTGATTTCTTGCATATTTACAATAGTATTATTATTATTATTATTTGATCCTTGTCATTTTATTTTGATTTTGTTAGTCATTGTTCCTACTGGGTTTCCCAGTTTGTAAATTACGGAAGGAGAAGATGCATAGAGATAATAACTGATACAGTGGTTTATCAAGGATGGGGTGGGTGGGATAAATAGGAAGGGTGATGGGATTTGGTGAGCAAACAATGTATGCGGGAGAGAAAGGGAACACTAGAGCTGTATTATGAATATACAACTCATTTTAAAGGCAATTTAACCATAGAAGTCTATGCTATGTGAATATCAAGAAAATCACAGGAATGGGGTTGGGAATGGGAGAAACTTGACCAATGGTTACCATAGGTGAAGAAGAAAGAACAGGGGGAATTTAATTTATGTTAATAGTGGTGGAATAATTGGGAAAGGAAATCAATAATGGTTGTACAACACAAAGAGTATGATCAATGTCAATGAATTATAAAAGTAGCTGTTGTGGAATTAGAGAATATTCTGTGGTGTATAGTTTTGCCACAATTTTTGTGTATAGGAAAAAACAATTACATGAATAACAATAACTACAAGGAAGAATAAAATGTTCTATAATTGAATATGATGATAACTGTATAGCTCTTCTTGATATGACTAAATTATTGGATTATATTACATGTGGGTGAAGTGCTAAAAAAGCAGTTTTTTTAAAGTTGCACTCGGAAATAAGCTGTTGACTTTTAATAAAGGAAATAGAATAGGATTAGAAAGGAGTTTTCCAGGTTTCTTCCTCTACCCCACTACACAAGAGGACTCTCCTAAATCTGAATCTCACTGAAGGGGAGAACCTCTTCCCTATTAGGAACCCTCACTAGAGACAACGAAAAACAAGAGCTATAGATACTTGTAAGTTAGACTGCTTCTCCGTCAATAACTAGAAACTTGCTCCTTCAGAAATACAAATCACTCATTCACTCAGTGCCATCAGGTTTACGCCAACGCACCGTGACCCTGTGGGGCACAGCAGAAGTGCCCCTGTGGTTTTCTGAGAATGGAAATATTTATAGGGGTGGAAGGCCTCATCTTTCTCGCTCAGAAAAGCTACTAGTTTTGAACTGCTAGCCACAAAGCCATCCACTGAGGACGCTACTAGGCTGCCCAGGCACAGAATTAGAAGAATAAACTTCAAAAGTCACCATGAGAAGAAATTAGTCTTTGGGTCCTGTCTGCAGAAACCCAGAGCAATATTGCCCAAAAGGCTAGAGAGAAATTAACTCAAAGTTCCTTCTTCTTCATGCCGTTGAGTCAGTCTCTCAGAATCTGCAGGGACTTAGGTGGGGTAGGGACCAATCAGCGAAGCAGTGCCAATGATATGACATTCTGAAGCTCCTCCCACTGGGTGGCCATAGTACTATTTCCAGTGCCCCTGCTCTTCTAGAATCTTGGCATTCCTCTATCTTGGAGTCTACTTTTTCTCCCCCTTGAAATTAGCTAGAACTTTGTGATTACTTTCACAAATCAAATGTGGCAGATAAGACTTTCACTTAGCTCTCTGTCTTGGAATTCTCACTCTTAGAATCTAGATACATTATGTTGAAGAAACCAAAGCTATCTGGAGAAGATATATAGTTAGTCTGTTGGAGAGCCCTAGCTTAGGTCACAGCCAACAGCAAGTATCAATGACCAGATAGGCGAGTAAGTGTGTCTTCAGACAATTCACTCCCCAGTTGTTGAGTTACCATTAAACTTCTAGTCAAAATTCCATATGTTATAGAACGCAGACCAAGAATCCCTTCCATATCTTCTCTGAATCTCTGACACTTGTCTATTAAGCATAATAATGATTGCTTTATATCACTAAATGTGTGGTCATTTTTATCCTAGGGGGAAATAAACAGAATAGCTAACCATACCTTTCAATGTCAGTTTAAGCTCTGGCGGCTGCCATTTAAGGAGAATTCTTGTTATTTAGTACTGCTATAACAGAAACAAGTAGATAACTTTAACAAACAGAAATTTATTTTCTCATCGTTTAAGTCCAAATTTAGAGTGCTAGCCCTAAGGAATGATTTTCTCTCGAGGGAAAGGACCTTGTCTCTTTTCAGCATCTGTCATTCTGACATTACTTGGAAATCTCCGTGTGTCTTACCAGCAATCTTCCCTTGAGTCTAAGAGTTTCTCTGCGCAAGACCTCCAAGTCCAAAGATCTTCTTTTTATAAGTGGTAGAAGGTCCTCCTGATTGCTGCTCCCAGATTCTTTCTCTTTTCATTTCTTATAAGATAAAAGGATGCCAGCAATATCCTGGGAAAATGCCCTTCACATTGGACCAGAGCTATGACAGACATCACCATAAAATATCATTATATAACTGCTATTTATATAATATCATATCATATTAGACCATACTATATCATCTTTTATGTGTGTGTGTGTGTGTGGCATCACTGCCCTGGTGGGAATAGGAAGCCCAGCCTTGCTCCTGGAGTGTTGCTGCTGGATTTGAACTGTCAACCTGTGGACTGTAGTCCCACACATAAGCACTAGGCCACCAGGGTTCAGCCCCATACTATATAATCATATACTATATTATATATATACACCATATTATACCATAACTGCTCAACTGCTGAAAATCTTGACTCTGTCAAGTTTACGATTCAACCCATGACAATGATCAACTGAAGGAATTCTTGAGCAATGTAATCAGAATAGGAAGGACTTATACCTGGACCTAAGAAGTTGAAAGCTGTGGATAGTGATGAAAGGCATTCACTCATGACCTTCTTATCCCTGGGAAAGAGAAGGCTTATTCTGTGGTGTCAAAACAGAAGGAAAGGAATAGACTTCAGAATCTAATGGTCCTGGATCCATCCTCCCTTGCTAGACTCATACTAGCTGTGTAACTTGGTTAAGTGAGTCAACTTCTTGAACTCCAGATGGGGTTAACAATATCTCTCTTGTAGATATTGTGGTGCAGTTTAAATTAAATAAGACAGATGAATGTGTACAGCATTTAATCCTTAACTCACAGAAGGTCTTTTGGGTATAAGATATAGAAACTCATTCCAACTTACAAATAAGTAGGAGGACTTTATTAAAATGTTGTTATAGGTTAAGTGTGAGAATAAGAATTAAAACACTGTTCTCTTTACTTCAAGGTTTTAATGTGTGGAAAATATCTACAAGGAAGTGACGGAAGATAAAAATACTGACTTCATTTATAGCAAGAAACACTCAATATAGGTAAAAAGGAAAGCTGCAGTTGAGACCTGAGATCAAAATAGGGTCCTCTCATCTTCTTCCTCAGTCTGACTCCTAGACTTGCTCAAGAGTTTCTGAGCAATGAAGTCGACTGCCAGCCAGTGAGCTAGAGATTCAAACCCACGAAGCGTGCCAAGGAGGAGAGTCTGGTGATCTGCTTCAGCAAAAGCCAGCCGTTTAAAAGTGAAATTGGTCTACAGTTATCCTTTCTTGAAAATATCCTTTTCAATTTTTAGGATCAAGGTTATGCTGACCTCATCAAACACCTTAGAAAGTGTTCGCTCTTTCCCTGTACTCCAAAAGAGTTTGTTTAGTAACTGTGCTAATGGAGCCATCTGGCTTGAATTTCTCTATTGGGGAATGTTTAATTAAGAATTAACGTTCTTTAATAGCTATAGGATTGCCCAGACTTTCTATTCTTTTGTCAAGTTGGGTAATTTGTGGTTTTATAGAATTTTGTCTCTTTTAAATGAATTTTCAAATTTATCAATATAAAGGTGTTCAATTACCTTTTTGGTTAATTAGAAAGTTCACTTTCTACCAAAACTCCAAGTTGTTCTGGGGTTTCATCCCATGTTCTACTGTCCAGTGGTTTGGGGTATTGATGCTCTTGTCCACTCCCAGTGCAACAACCCGTGAGTAATCCCTTTTGCACTTTCTTCTGTATTCTTCACCATTTTCTCAAGGTGGCCTGGTTTTGTGACCTCACTTTAACAATAGTTTTAAGTGTTACACTTTCATAGTTACTGCATGTTCTTCCCCACCAATGATACGGAGTATCTAGCAAGTTGGGTTGGTGTCTGGGAAGGATCACAGTGTTGTGGGTCCAGGGAGGGATTATCTGTTCATCCCCATGGTCAGGTCACTTTGGGACAAATGGATGGTGCCGCCTTAGCAATGGCTTCCATGAGGTGCCCATTTGAAGTTTACCCTGATTTCAGTAGAAACTTCTGAGCTCGTCACAGTTTTAGAGAGAGTGAAGGATGGGTTTGGTGGGTGGTGCTCTTAAGTTCTTGCCTCCTTTGGGATCCTGCACCTCCATTTAACACCTCTGTTGGGACCTCCCTGCTACCTGCAGCCACCTTTCCAAAAGAGAAGCCATTGTAGTGGTCTGCCTTTCTCTAAGGGTGGCTTCTCTGGGAACACTTCCTTCCATCTGGCTGCCTGACTAACATGAGCAGAGGATACAGCAGCTGTCAGAATCAGACCTCACAAATTCCTTCAGACTCTGAGGAATTAGCTACCCCGGCAGCACTTGAACCTGATGGTTTGGGGGATGTCAGTGGAGTTGGGCACTGAAGGAGTTAAAGCAAAGTAGTGTGATAAGGGAAAATGTAGCAGGAAACACTGGTGGGGGGAAGAGGAGAGAAAAAGCTAGCCTTGTGCATGGATAATTAAAACCGAACATCAGCAAACAATGCGTTTTCCCTTCATTAGAGACAAATCTGTAAGTATAATGTGTCTATTTTCTCTTTCATTAACTTATAAATGGCTGCTCCTTTAAAGCCATTTAACCAGCAGCTTTAACTTGCCCATCAACTCTGGATTTGCCATGTTCTCCCCTCTTTCATGACAAAATTATCTACCTCAACACCCACGGAGAGAAGCTCAGGCTGTGGCCCTCTGACATGTCACAGGTAGAACTACAGAGGCTTTCAAAAAGGCGTCGTGAGCAGCTGGGACCTCTTCCAGGTGGCACTTGTACCCCAAACGCAGGCAGTCCCGCATCTCTGTGATGACTCACTCTTTTTGTCTTAAATTTCTCTGTCTTGCCCTTGAAAATTTGAGTTCCCTGATTATTCCTTTGAGTGGGAAGCCCCTGAGGATGTGCTCAGTCTGCAAAACATCCCTTGCATTGCTCAGCCATAACCTGGGCTAGAGATTCCAGGATTAGATTTTACTCCTTCCCTTACAAAATCTGTAATCCAGTAGAGAGACCAGCAGGCATACAAATGTAAGAAAGGCACTCTGGAAGAGAAGTATACCTAAAGTGGATATCTTCACTAAAAGGTTGAGAAGGCTTCTCAAATAATATTATTCTTCCCCACAAAGTCTCAATTTTTTTCTAGAAATTGCTATCATGGCTTTCTTTATCACGTTTGGTACTTCATGTCACAGAGGCAAAGACCATCTTCCATTACCCAGAAGACTCCCAAGATTAGGTACTATTCCTCCCATCAGATTGAAGGCTTCAGGAGAGAGGGATCCAACCAGAATAAGGCCTTGCGTATCTTTCAAGAGTAGGCCCCCAGGAACCTGGATAAAGAGGAAATCTGATCCCTGAAACAGCCTCCTTTCATCCCTCTCTTCCTCTTGGGTCCCCTGTATACCATTGAGACTCCAGTGTGTGTCTAGGATTTGGGAAGGGTAAGAAGTGCCCCAAATGGAAAAACTTACATGTGCTCCTAAGCAGAGTACTCATAAACTTTTGCATTTTTGAATTGGCACTAATTCACATAGACCAATGGAGAGATGAGGGAATGCAGACTGACATGAACACTTACAAAGTAATCACTTTCAGGTGGCAGGGGATGTGTTAGACAGGGTTCTCTAAAGAAACAAAACCAGGACACTAATAAATATATATATTTATATAGATAGAAAGATATCTGACATAAGAAATAAACAGTTAACAAATCTATAAGGCATTACAAATGATGGTGCAACTCACATGAGACAATTAATACACTGGAAGTCCTTCGAGTCTTGAGGACCTGGCTGTAGAGCAATTCAGACTATCCAGCCACAGGCAGCAAACAGCAAGGCAGGTCACCAACAGTCAGTCAGATGACGGTGTCCAATAATCCCCAGCTCAAGAGATGTATAGTCCAGTAGTGTGGTGAAGCAGGGCTTGAAGGAACCTCAACTCACAGCAACACAGTCCATGGATTAAATGTCCCACAGGTAGTGTAGCTTCCAAATCTTGATTTGGAAAAGCACAGGAAAAAGCACAGGAAACGCACAGGAAAGGCAAGGCAGCTGGCTGGTCTGAAAATCCAAGAGCAAGAGAGAGAAAGGTGAGCCTTGCTGAACCATTTGTAACTCTGCCCTTCATTTAATCTCACATTGTTCATTAGCCATGTTGTCACAACAAATCCACCTATCCTCATTGGCCATGTGGGTACACCAAAACTACCTATCACAGGGGACATGCTTGTAACCAGATCTATGATCCTACCTAAGATCTCACAATTCTGGAAAATGGATATTGTGCCCATATACAGGTAAAACCTGGGGGTTCATAGGAATGAAACAATTGATCTGAGATCATATAACTAGTTAGTGGTGGACCTACAAGTTGAACCCTACGAATTGTAAGATACCTTGGGAAAAGAAAAATATCTCAGTCCTTGACTCTGCACACACACAAAAATTAAGCCAAAGCCTGGTTTGTAATTCAAATGAGTTTTATGAAGGTTAAAGGAAGTTTCAGGTTTACATCGGCTTCCAGGTTTACATCTCACTCTCGTCTGCCACCTGAGAAAACTGCTTGAGAGAGAGGTGCGGTCAGCTCTGGACCGTAGCCTAGTGACCTACATTGTGTAGCAACCACTGGGTAAAAGCTCGCCAGAGTCAAAATCCTTGACGTTTTCAGTTCTCCCACTGGGAGGTGTGGTTTATGAACCTGGTTGACCCCATTGGCTGAATTTAATTTACCTGGCCTAGGTGAGCCAATCCAGCTGTAGTATTGCTGGCTGGATCTTTAAGCATGCACAGTGTGCCACCCTTTGCTGACTAATAACTTTATTTTTTTAAGCAATAATAATGGACCCCCTTTTCCCCAGCTACCTATCAAGTCTGTTTGGTTAAGGATCCGGCTCTTCATCACATCCAGCTGTCACTCAAATCCGTGAAAGAGCTTCTTAAAAAGCGAGGCATGAGAAGAGTGAACCTAGGGAAATTCAGATACACCTCCCGAAAGAGAAGAACTTCCGCTGGATCTCAACTGCAGAAAAGATTTAGAAAAACCAAAAATGTTCTGAGAGTCTTTCCAGGGAGAATCATCTGGACTGATAAGAAACCTTGCTCATAAATTGAGTTAGTACTAAAGTACCATCTCCTGATAATAGTGTCACTTTCAACTGACTTCTAATTGACACTAAATTGTTCTAGCCTGTGATGGTTAGGATTTGTGCCATTTTAGCAGCACTTGTGGGAATACATGTGTAGAATCCAACCTCTCAATCTGGCCACAGCCTGATGATAACTTCTTGGGATGTATTTGATATTTGATATTTGTATTTGATAAGAGATGCTGTGAAGAACTGGCTCTCACCTGTCTTCATGTTGATAAGCATTCAGATTCCCTTTGTTACCTGCTCTTATCAGTAGCAGTAGGCATGTTCTGGTTCAATCTGATTTGTAGGGTAGACTTGAGGTCATGAGAGTGGAGTGAAGGAAGCATCAAAGAACTAGAGGAAAGTGTGTGTTTCATTGTTGCTATACTGCATCCTGGCTGGCTCATCTCTTCCCTATGACTCCTCTGTGAGGGGATGTCCATGTGTCTACAGATGGGCATTGGTTCTGCATTCCATGCCCCACCCATTCACCTTGGGTATGGTTTTTTTCTGGGTGTTAGATGTCTGATCTCATTGACAACTCATTATCACACAGGCTGATGTGCCTCTTCCAGGTGGGCTTTGTTGCTTCTGAGCTAGATGGCTGCTTGTTTATCTTCAAACATTTAAGACACAAGATGATGTGTCTTTTGATAGCCAGGCACCATCAGCTTTCTTCACCACATTTGCTTAGCCACCCATTTTGTCTTCATTGATCATATTAGGAAGGTGAGCATCACAGAATGCCAGATTATTAAAACAAAGTGTTCTTGTGTTAAGGGGGGATGGTCAATATAGTTGGGATTGGGGCCGGCCCTATAGACATCTCGATTGGTTCCCTGGGATACAACAGTATGTTATATTCACATCTTGGCTCACTGGGTTGAAGCCTGGTCTCTCTCCGCCTATAGAGATATAAACAATACCCTCCTCTTGGGTGGCAAGTGCCCTGCCCCCCTCCCCACTACCTATGGCTTCTCTCTCTCTCTCTCTCTTTCTCTCTCTCTCTCTCTCTCTCTCTCTCTCTCTCTCTCCCTCCCTCCTCTTATATAGTTCACTGCCATATATATCCCTGGATTGGGCTTGACACTTGCCATAGTTGCTGGATCTTACCCAAAGGATGTATGCACATAGTAGCTTTTCCCCATGCCCATTTTTTTTGTTTAAGCTTACCTCAGTGGACTCACATTGTACTTGTCCTTTTGCACATGATTTACTATACTAAGCATGATTTCCTCCAGTTCTTCTCATGCACTAATGTACTTCATGTGTTCATTGCTGCTTTTTAGTTATGTGTAGTACTCCATTGTATGTATGTACCACAGTTTTTTTTAATCCATTCATCTGTTGATGGAAATTTGAGTCGTTTCCAACTCCTTGCTATTGTGAACTATGCTGCAATGAACATTGGAGTACAGATGTCTGGCAGTGGTTTGTTTCTTCCTCTTCTGGGTAATTACCCAGTAGGGGGATTGCTGGGTTGTATGGTAGCTCAATCTCCATCTGTTTTAGGTATCAGCAAAATGATTTCCATAATGACTGTACATACCTACAGGACCACCAGCAGTGGACAAGAGTCCCTATCTCACCACCAGTCAACCAACACATGTTGCTTTCTGATTTTTTGAATTAGGCTAATTTTAAGGGTATTCTAACTTGCATTTTAACTTGCATTTCTCTATGGCTAATAATTGGAAACATTTTCTCATGTTTATTGTCCATTCAGATTTCTGCCCCTGTGAAACTTTTGTTCAGGACCTTTGCCCAGTTCCTTATGGGCAGTTAGCTTTTTTTCTTATTGTAAGCTAGCAGAGTATTGTAGATTTTAGTAATAAGACCTTCATCTGATGTGTCATTACAAAAGATGTTTTCTCAGTCCATGGCTATCTTACTTCTCTGTTGGTAAATACTTTTGATGTACACAGGTGTTTTATTTTCAGTATATCCCACTTATCAGTTTGTGCCTCCTCCTCGTTTGTGTCATTTCCTATTTCTGATAGCCTATACATTCCCTGTGCCAAAGTTCTAAGGTTTGTCCCAATTCCCTCATTGATGGTCCTAATAGTATGGGGTTTTACCTCGAGGTCTGTGATGCACCTTGAGTTTATTCTTGTGCATGAAATGAGATAAGGGTCTTGCTTCATTTTTCTGCTGGTAGATGTCCATTTTGTCCAGCACCAATTATTGAAGAGAGCATGTGCTTCCCATTTAATATTTTGGGGCTCTTATCAAAAATAAGTTGTCTACAGAGATTACATAGACTATCCACTGCTGGAGGACCTGTAGGTATGTACAGCCTCTATGGAAATCGATTTGACAATATCTAAAACAGATGGAGATTAAGCTACCATACAACCCAGCAATCCCCCTACCGGGCATATACCCAGAAGAGGCAAGCAACAAACCACAACCAGACATCTGTCCTCCAATGTTCATCACAGCATAGTTCACAATTGCAAGGAGTTGGAAACAACCCAAATTTCCATCAACTGATGAATGAATTAAAAAGCTGTAATACATACATAGAATGGAGTACTACACATGGCTGAAAAGCAATGATGAAGCACATCATTACATGAGAAGAACTGGAGGAAATTATGCTAAGTGAAGTAAGCCAAGTACAAAAGAACAGGTACAACATGAGTCCGCTGAGGTAAGCTTAAAAAATGCAAAAGGGGCATTGGAAATAAAGCTACTGTATACAGAAATTCCTGGGGGAAGACCCAAGTAGTATGGCAGGGGTCAGATCAAATTCAGGGCTACATATGGAGCCAACTGTGATAGGTGGGGGGAGATGGTGATGTGTAGAGAGAGTGTGAGGTACTAACCCACCCCAGAGGAGTGTATTATTTATATCTCCACAGGGAAAGAGGGACCAACCATAAACCCAGTGATCCAGGATGTGACAGCGTGGAGTGGGGAACCAGTGGAGGGGTCTGTGGGCCCAATCCCAATCTCAAATACGTGGACAATAGACTCTCTCTGCAGGGGAATTTGCTTTGGAGGTCAGCACTGAAGCTGCAGCTTGGGAAGTGAGACATGCCTAATCGGAGCACATGAGGAAAAAAGGGGGAGGAAGAGAGTATAACCCACCATCCTGGCCCACCAAGCCTTGCAGACGATATTCCCACTTAGAACAGCCAGTGTACAAAGAGGACCATATGGCCGGTCCCACTATGAACCAAGGCATCCCTTGCTGACACCAGGCCTTATAGAGACAACAATGGAGAAACCAGGTCAGGATTGCACCCTGTCTGACCCAATCACACCATAGCAAAACACTAAGGGTGTGCAAAAGAGCATGGAGTTCCCAAGGGAGTGCTAAGGATATACTTTGGGGCCAGGGTGTGGCACCCACTTGGACTCAACCAGGGGGCACTCCTGGAGGTCAACAAACAGACCTTGAACTATTTACAGGTTTTTATTATTTTTATGTTTATATGTATACATATATATATGCATCGGTTATGTTGTTGCTGTTATCATTGTTTTATTTTCTTTGGTTGCTTCATCTTAGGATGCCTGTTTCTTTTTTTTTTAGCACATATTGTTATCTTTGCAGGTCTATCTAGAAAGGATAGACTGGATGAACAATCTGAAGGAGAAAATAATGGGATTGATGGTTCTGGGGGGGGGGACATGGGAGATGGGGAGGAGGGGGAAAGGAGGTGGTGTTGACCAACCCAGAGAAAAAAGAACAAGTGATTCAACATCAGTGACAAGGTGGGTGTGAGAGGTCCAATAGGAACTGAGCAAGAGTAATGCTACAGCGAGAAAATACTGAAACCCCAATAGAGGCTGAGCATGATAGTAGGATAAGAAGAAAGTGAAAAAAATAGAGGAAAGAACTGGGGCGGTAAGAGGCATTTAAAGAGGTCTAAATACAGGCATGTACATAGGTGAATATATTTATATATGACAACGGAGAAATAGATCTATGTGCATACACTTATAGGGTTAGTATTAAGACAGCGGATGGGCATTGGACCTCCACTCAAGTACTTCCTCAATGCAAGAACACTTTGTTCTATTAAATAGACATTCCATGAAGCTCACCTTCCCAACACAATCACTGAAGATAAATGTGTGCATAAGCAAAAGTGGTTAAGAAAGTTGATGGTGCCCGGCTATCAGGGGATGGAGTGTCTGGGATCTTGAAAGTAAACAAGTGGCTATCTAGCTCAGGAGCAACAAAGTCCACGTGGAAGAAGCACACCAGCTTGTTTGACCATGTCAAAGGGATCAGTAATCAGAGTTCAAGAACTAAAAATCATATCATTGCTTACCCACCTTCCTGATACAATTGCTGATGACAAATGTGTGCATAAGCAGATGTGGTGAAGTAAGCTGATGGTGCCTGGCTATCAAAAGATATGGCTTGAAAGTAAATAAGTAGCCATCTGGCTAAGAAGCAACAAAGCCCATAAGGAAGAAGCACACCAGATAGTGTGACGAGGAGGTTTCGAAGGGATCAGGTATCAGGCATCAAAGCACCAAAAATTAGATCATTATAAATAATGGTGAGTACTGAGTGGGGACCCTAGTGCATCAATAGGTAAAGTGACAGCCCCTTACAGAGAGGTAATAGGAAGGAAATGAGCCAGTCAAGGTACAGTGTATTAATAATGAAATATGCAACTTTCCTCTAGTTCTTAAATGCTTCCTCCCACCCACTATCATGATCCCAATTCTACCTTACAAATCCAACTAGGGATATACACTGGATCCAGAAACAGGGTAATTCAGGACAGATGATTCTTTCAGGACCAGGGAAGAGAGTGGTATACCAGGAGAATGAAGAGAAGGTGGACTAGAAAGGGGGAACCTATTATAGGGATCTACATATGACCTCCTCTCTGGGACAATGGGGAAGTGGGTGAAGGGACACATTGGATGGTGTATGATGACAAAGCAATAACAATTTGTAAATTGTTAAGGGTTCATGGGGCAGTGGGAGGGGATGAAAGGGGAAATATGGGGAGCTGGTACCAGGTAGAAGGAGGATGTTATGAGAATGATGATGGCACCAAATGTGCAAATGTGATCTGTATATAATTGATGTGTGTATTGATCATGATAGGAGTTGTATGAACCCCCAATAAAATGATTTTTTTAAAAAGCTTATTGTGAGGGTTCAAGTAAACATGTTTTCAAATGAGAGCAACATATGTACAAATATGCTTGATACAATTGATGTGGGAAATTTTATAAGAGTTGTAAGATCCCCCAATAAAATTACTTTTTTAAAAATTGCTTGTCTGTATGCAGATGTTTTTAATTCTGCATCTTCAGCTCTTTTTCATTGCACTGAATATCTATCATTATACCAGATATACACTGTTAAACAGTGAGGTTATACACTGTTTTGCCCACTGTGTCATGTAATATGGGCTAAAGTCAGGTAGTAAAAGCCCTCTCTCTTTGTCCTACTTTTTGAGGATTTCTCTGATAATTCTGGGCTTCTTCCCTCTCCATATAAAGTTGGTATCAGTTTTTCCAATTCTTTAAAGAAGGATAAGGGCTGATCCGTGGTGGCATAGTGGTTGAGTGCGGGACTGCAGCCCATGGGCTTAGTGGTTCAAATCCAGCAGCAGCTCTCCTAGAGCAAGGCTGGATAGCTCCCAGGACCACCACAGGGCAGTGATGCCCCCCCCCCCAAAAAAGAAGGATGATGTTATTCATATTGGGATAGCATTAAACATATAGTGCCTTTGACAGAACTGACATCTTTAGTCTATTGAGTCTTTCATTTGTTGAGGTCACTCTTGGTTTCTTGTAAGAGTGTTCTGTAGTTTTCCTCGCACAAATGTCTTGCTCTTCTAGTCGGATATTCGCTAGGTATTTCAATTTGTGCTTGGCTATTGTAAAGGGCACCACCTTTGTAATTTCCTCTTCTGTGATCTTGTCTGATGTGCACAGCCGTCCTAGACTCCTGTTTGTTAATCTTGTGTCTTGCCACTCTGCCATATTCCTCTATCATTTTCAATACTCCACTTGTGGAGTTTAAGAGATTTTCAATGTATAAAATCATATCATCTTCTAATAATAATAGTTTTGCCTCTTCCTTCCCCAGACAAATACCTTTAATATCTTTTCTTTTTCTTATGCTGTTAGGGTAGGACCTCCAGTGCGATGTTATATAGAAGTGGAGACTATGGACATCTTTGTCCGGTCCCCTATTCAGTGGAATTGCTTTCATCTTTTCTCAATTGATTATTGTGTTTGCCATTGGTCTTTCATATATAGCTAGTATAATATTGCAGAATATTCCTTCTATTCCTATCTTCTTGATTGTCTTAGACAGGAATGGGTGTTGGATGTTGTTGAATGCCTTTTGGGCACCTATTGATATTATCATGTGGTTCTTATAATTTTTTTTCCTGTCAATGTGGTGAATAACACTAATGGTCTTTAATACTAATAATACTAATGGTTGAATGATCCCTGTTTCCCTGAATCCCACTTCGTCATGGTGAATTATTTTTTTACAAGCATTTGTACTCTATTGGCCAGTATTTTGAGTGGGAGTGTAGATATTATTATGTTCACTGATTCTTGGTCTACTATTCCCTTGAGCATTACATAGTGCACCTCCTTGTCTCTTGTTATTATGGTTTGTACCTTGAGATAAATGTTGTCAGAGATTAAGATCGCTGGCCCTACTTTTTTTGCATTTCCATTTGCTTGGTAATTTTTCTCCAGTCTTTATTTCTCAATCTGATTTTGTCTGCAAGCTTGAAATATGTCTCCTGTAGACAGCAGATCAATGGATTATGTTTTTTGAGCCAATCTTTTAGCCTCTTCCTTTTAATGCCTGAATTAAGTCCATTGGTATTCAGTGTTAATACATGCATCCGCAGACTCTGTTATATCACCTTGTACCTTTTGCGTTGGGTGTTTTCCTACATACCTATCTTATAAGTTTGTGTTGTGTGTGACTGTGGTTCATTCTAGCCTTCATTCACTATTGAGTGAATGTAATCTTAGAACCTGCTTTCTCTTTGTTGCACTCGGGGTGAAGCTGTTCTATGTGATGGTCTCTTTTTTGGGCTTGGTGAGTGTTGATCTTTTGCCCATACTGAGTCAGCAAGGATATTGTGTTGGGCTGAGTTTCTTTTTAGGTTTTAGGTTTTAGGTTTTAGGTTTCTTTTTAGTTTTTCCTTGTGTGGGAAGACCCTTGCTTCTCTGTCTATCTTAATAGATGATTTACATTTTTGTCATTTTTCTTCAACTTTTGGAATATATTACTCCATTCCCTCCTCTTCTTCATTATATCCACTGATGGGTCTGAACATATTCTTAATGGGTACCTTTATAAGTAACTATTTGCTTTTCCCTAGGTGCTCTTATGATTTTCTCCTTTTCCTCATAGTTGGATAATTTAACTATTATGTGTCTTGGTAACTTCTTCTTGGTATTCAGTCTGGCTGGTATTCTTTCAGACTCCTGAATGGTTGCCTGATTTTCATTTATTATGCTAGGGAAGTTTTCCTCTAAGAATTCCCTCGCTACTTTTGCTGTTGTATTCTTTGTTGTCCCTTGTTCTGGTAGTCCAAGTATTCTAATATTGTTCCTCTTCATAGCATTAGCCATAGCTCTCAGATTTTCTTCAACGTCTCTGATTGTCTTATTTGACTGCTTTTCCTGTTTGTTGAAGTCTGCTTGGTATTACTCTAGATCACTGATGCGATTCTCTGCCCCCTCATGTCTGTCTTAATTTGCTTAAAAGTCTTAATTTGCTACTGGATTTTGTTATTTCATCCCATAAGTCTTGTATTTTCCTTTGGTGTGTTGCCTTCATCTCTATCATTTCTTTTTTTTCTGTATTGCTTCCCTAATATCCTGTATTAATCCAAGAAGCTTTCTGAAAAGTTCTTTTTGTGGCAGGTCAATGTCTGCTTCTTCTATGTACATCGTTAGGTTCATAATTTCTTCTGGCATTGTCTTCTGTTTCTCCTGATTTTTTGTTGAGGCTTTTGGGGATAATTGCTGTTTAAATATTATTTTAGAGGAGCCCAGCACCAGTTTTCAGAGTCAATGAGCACTGATTTCTTTCTTGGGAAACTCGTATGAGTGCTTCTACAAACTACCTACTGGGGGTTGGGGAGGGTCACTCTTATACTAGCCTACCAGTATTTCATTATTTGGAATGTGCATTAGATAGTACTCTCACAGGATGCTGATCAGGTGATTGTGGGCCCACAAGAGTGGGGATCTCTTGGCTAGTCATTGGAATGTATCTCATGGTGCCCCAAGCACCTCAAATGGCATGTGGTATTTCCTTCTACAATTGGAGTGCTGCAAGGGCATGTGGGTGTACCTTCCTTGGTGTAGAGCACCATAGATGGCAGGTAGAGTTACGCTAGTCAGAAACATTGCCATGGATGTTGGGTGGATGTTCCTGCAGCAGCATAGAGCACCACAGACAGTGGACAGGATTTCCCCCAGTTACTTGTAGAGCCTTGAGTTATAGGCTGGAGTTCCCCCAGCTATTTGTAGGGGTGATCCCTCAGCCACATGGGGTATTGTTGAGGACAGTTGTGATTTCCCAGCTTCATGTAAAGCCAATAAGTGTGGGCAAGACCTCCCCCAAGTGAGCCATCAGGCTTGCCCTAGGTGGATGAGAGTGGCCTGGAGGCCAGTAGTGACTTGAGAAATGAAAGAGAGGGAGAAGAGAAGAAAGAGAAAGGAAAAAACAAAGACAAGAGCAAAAATTTTTTTTAAAAACTCACACCGACACACAGAAAAATGCAAAGACAAAACAAAAGTAAAAATCAGTCAAATAAGGAAAATGACAAAAAAGGAAAACTGAATGAACTGAGACTGGCAGGAAAGAGAGAAGAGATAGAAGAAGGGGGAAAAAGAAAAAGTAAAAGAAGAAAAGAAAGAAATAAAAAGAATATAGATAGAGATAGCTGAACCCCAGGCCATGCCATGTGTAGCACTGCCATGTGATGTGTGCACCACTGTCAAAGGGGGCAGGCTGGAGCTCCCCCCACTGGATGGCCACAGTTGCCTTAAGCAGAGTGTAGGCGGCTGGAAACCAGCAGTGGCATGTGGAAGGAAAGAGAGGGAGAGAAGAGAAACAGACAAGAAAAAAGAGAGAGAGAAAAAAAAACAAAGGAAGGGAGGAAGAGAAAACGGGGTTGGGGGGAACACAACTGTGCTCGATAAGATTGATTGTGGTGGGAAAGAGAGAAGAAAAAAATAAAGAGTAAGAGATAGATGATCCCTGATTGCCTGAATGTGGGGTCAGAGGGGGTTAACCCTGCCCCAAAGTGGCAGGTTGGTGTGCCCTTTCAGTGCAAGGTCCCACCGGAGCTGGGCTGAATTGCCTTAGTTGGCAAGATCACCATAGAGACCAAACTGAGGTTTCCTCAGCAGCTTGGAGCACTACAGAGAGGCCTGTCACAGCTGCCTTGTGTGGTGTGGAGCACTTCCACAGAGGGCAGGCTTGAATTCCCCTTG
>PVJH01004176.1:48664-72744 GCA_004026705.1 Nesogale talazaci
GGACTTAATCCCGTACTTCTTTCTCACTGTTACTTGGTAAAATTACTTAATCACACTTACTTTCCATTTACCCATTTACTCATCTATAAATTTAGCACAGCCATCCTCACATCACATTGTGAACATTCAATAGATCATAACCAGTATTAATAAATTAATTATAAATATATTATTAATTATTAACCACATAAACTTCTGAATTTTTTTAAATTGTTGTAAAGATACCTGCAGAAGCAGATTGTCTTCAGCAGTTTGTTGCTCAGAAGCCCAGACTTCTGAGTAGCAGAGTACATTTATGGAACTGTCTGTAACTCATTTCCTTCCTCAAGTCAGACAGAACTGTTGCCATATTTCATGACTTAGCAAGATCCATGGGGAAAAGCTATCAGCTCTTTCCAATAATCTGAGACTCTGAAAATCTGACCTTCTTCTAAGATAAGGTAAACATTCTCTCTCCCATTCCCTGGGAAACAGTTGAAACACAGCATTCTGCAGGTGTTCAGTTATACTCCACTCCAGATCACAGACTAATCTACTAAAGATATTCTTGTTTCTTAGTTTGCCTTCAAAGAAATTGTCAACAAATCTTTTGTTTAAGAACTTGTCACAGAATGCAGGATACATGAAAAGACTGTATCTAAACTTGCTTTGAATAAAGTTCTAGACCCTGGAATGTCTATGCTCCAGAAGCCCACTACCTGTTATCTTTTATCTGATCTTTTTATCTACCTTTCTTAATTGCAACTGTACCCTTCCTGATCCCTTGTTTGTGGTGAGAGAGCTGATCTCATTAATCTCACAGATACTCCTATGTCAATGCCAAAAAGATATTCAACTGAATTCAATTATGAAGAAATAATCGGCTGAGCCCCAGTGACACAGTGGTTGAGTGCGGGACTGCAGCCCATTGGCTTGGCGGTTCAAATCCAGCAGCAGCTCTCAGGGAGCAAGGCTGGGTAGCTCCCACAACCACCAGAGGACAGTGATGCACCCCCCCCCCAAAAAAAAGAAAGAGTCATATATGCTGTTCGAAAGAAATCCTGCCCTGTATTTTTCAAAAATGTCACAATCATGAAAGATGAATAATATTTTAAAAGATGCTCTAGAATTAAAAAGTCTAAAGAGACATACAATTAAATGCAAAGTATGTTACAGGCTTGGAATATGGATTTTTGTTTTAGACAGCCATTGATAACATTATTAGAATAATAGGGAAGATATCCATTATATTTACTATAACAATAATGCAACAGACTAAATTTATTGAATGTGATGATTACCTGGAGTTATTTCAGAGAATACCTTTGTTTTTAGGAGAAATAACTTCTGAAAGACTCAGTATTTTGTGTCTAGAGGTTGGAGAGAAAAATAGAGACACAGAAAGAGATTCAGAGACAAATAGAAGCAGAAAACACAAGTTAAAAATTGGTAAATCTGGGTTTTTAGATAGGCTGTCATACTTTCATTTAACTGAATATATTTGAAGTGTCAAAATAAAAATCTAGGAAAAGTAAAATTACATAGCTAAACTTTTTTTTTAAGCAGATCGTGGTTGATTTGAAGGGGAGAGAGTGATAGGAAGGGAATTGGGCATGTTGACTTTGTTCTGAGCCCTGATAGTTTCACCTCTTTTTTGTGGGTATGTTATGAGTCAATGCACAGATTAAATAATCATCATAACAAGACATCACCCACAACATCTTATCTTCTCATTTCGGAATGCTGGAACTTTAAGTGTAGTCATGGAGGAGGGACAGCAGACCTTGAGTCTAGAGATAGCCTGCTCCTCATGCTGGCCCTTTGGGAAGGAGCTAGACTGCTTCCAAGAAGTACTGTAACTCTCTCCTGCCAGCCCCTCCAGCAGTGGCTGGAGGTTGACCTTCACTTCATACTTTTGCAACCTCAGTGATCGCCTCTCTTGTCAGCCTTTGGAATCAGATGGACATTGGACTAATGAAGTGTCTCATTTTGTGCAAGAAACCAGTCCAAGGGTCACATTCTCTCCTCTTTGAATTGTCTTCCTGTGTACTTTGTCTGCTCTGCTTCACAAACAGGAGACACAAACATGATCCCCTCTCTGGTTTTGCAGATGTATTAAATTGTCAATTCATGGGGGTGGTAACATTGGCTAACACTCAGGTGTTTATAATGTGCTAGATCCTGTTTACAAGATTTTAGGGATATAACTCTAACTTATTTAATGCAATTCTCTGAGGCAGGAAATAGTATTTTATTTATTTTACAAATGAGTTAACTGAAAGAGAAAAAAGTCATTTCCAAGCAGGATAAGCTACATAACATCCAGGACCCCTTTTTTAGAAAAAAAAAATTGAGTTCCAAGTTTCCAAGTTTTATATCAAGGCTTGGGTTCTTTTAAGGGGAAAACCCTTTGAGCCGACCTGAGTATGACATTAGATCTGTGCACCAGGTAAATCAGAAAGCAGTGGAGCAGGTACTTGAACTCAAGCAATCTGGCTCCAGAGTCCATTCTCCTAGACACTGTTTGCTCAATGCAGTGAAGCTGGAACTGAACCAGCTTAGCAATACACTGCTACAAGCTGTCACTATTAAAAGCTGTTCCTAACACAGCTTGACACCTGCATTTCTGAAACTTCAAGGAAGCCTTTGCTGGTCTAGCTCCCTAGACACCCATAGAGGGTTCTGTTTGGGGTGCAGGTAATAACCCTTTTATTTTACGCTCCTATCTTTAGCCAGAAGTTGCTGGTTGTTGTAAATGGCTAAGACATTAGGTTATGGGGTGTTCGAGTCCACCCAGAGGCACTTCAGTAAAAAGCACAGGAACTTTATTTCTAAAAAACAGCCACGGGAAGCTCTATGGAGCCCAATTCTACTCTGATACACATGAACTCACCATGAAGCCGAGTCAACCAACAGCAGCCAAGTGTTTATGTTCAGCCCTGGCTCCCATAGGACAACCTTAGGCAGAGTACCTAGTCTCACAAGAGTTTCCCTTGCTACTAGCTAGGTTAGCACCCACCTTCATAACTAACACCAAGGCCCTGCTACTGCCTTTGGATCATCTAATTGGACTTCCCATTCCCTCGTAGTGAATGTCTCCTTTTGGGTGTGTTGGCCAAAGGATTTCAAAGGACCACTTAATGAAATAGCAAGCTCCCAAAACAGCAGCCAGGGTCTTCACCCCAATCCTCCAGGAGGCTGCCTGCTCCCATGCAAATTCTCCTTTCTTTGTATCAGCTTTCATTCTTGGAATGGTCTGGATGGCAGAGGAAATTTTTGTTTTTTTATCAGCTTTGCATATTAAATTGAAAATGTTGGAGGAGGGAGGGAAAAAATGAGGAACTGATACCAAGGATTCAGGTAACAAGAAAATGTCTTGAAAAGGATGGTGGCAACTGTGCTTGACACAATGGAGGTTGTGGGTTGTTGTAAGAGCCCCCAATAAAATGATTTTTAAATAATAATTTTAAATTAAAAATGTCAATATTCTTAGAGACAGTTCATGCATTCTCATTCTTTTTCCAGAGCAATATAGTTTCTACTTACTTCACAGATGTATAACTCAGAGAAGTAACATACATAGTCAGAGGAAGTGACATTACTATTAGTAAACCTCACTTGTGTCCACTGGCTGCTGATGCCTGGAAATCTCTGAATTATTCTGAAGTACCAAAGGCATCTCTTCACTCAGGATGAGACTACTCTGAGTTTGCCCTGTGTGGAGTAGCACAGTATTCAGCTGAAAATAGCAATATCCAGTTTACAACAGCCTAAACAAGTTGGTATTTATTCTTTTTTTCATAACAGATATCTGGAAGTAGGACAGTTTATTGGCATTGGTTGATGAACTCAGCAATTACTTTTGGTCTTTTCCTCATAGAGGCCAATGATGGCTGCAGTTCTGGTCCTCACAAATGCACTCAAGTCAGAAAGAAGGTCTAGAGTCTTAAAGGCTTGAAGATAAACAAGCAGCCGTCTAGCTGAGAAGCAACAAAGCCCACATGGAAGAAGCACACCAGCCTGTGTGATCACGAGGTGTTGATAGGATCAGGTATCAGGCATCAAAGACCCAGCACAAAAATCACATCATCGTGAATGAGAGGGAGTGCAGGGCGGAGGCCCTAAGTGCACCTGCAGTCAACTAGACAATCCCTTACACAGGGTCTCGGGGAGGAGATGAGTCCGTCAGGGTGCAGTATATTACCAAGGAAGCATACAACCCTCCTCTAGTTTTTTATGCTTCTCCCCACCCCACGTCCACTATCCTGATCCCAATTCTACTTTACAAATCTGGCTAGACCAGAGCATGAACATGGGTACAGATAAGAGGTGGAAACACAGAGAATCCAGGACAGACAAACCCCTGAGAGTAGCCATACCGGAAGGGGAAGGGGAAGGTGGGGGGATAAAAGGAGAACCGATCACAATGATCTACCTATAGCCCCCTCCCAGGGGATAGATAACAGAAAAGTGGATAAAGGGAGACACTGGTCAGTATAAAACATGAAAAAATATATATAAATTATCAAGGGTTCCAACTGAACCATGGCAAAGCATTAAGGGTGTGCAACAGAACATGGAGTTCCCAAGGGAAAGCCAAGGATATATATACTTTGGTGCCAGGGTGTGGCACCCCATCAGATCCAACCAGGAGACACTCCTGGAGTCAGTGAATAGACTTTCAACTATTTACAGATTTTTATTTTGTCGTTATTATTTTTAACTTATTTATATATGTCTTATAGACAATGGAGGTTTTGTTGTTGTTATCTTCATTTTATTTTCTTTGGTCGCTTCATCTTAGGATGCCTTGTACATATTGTTTTCTTTTTTGTACATATTGTTTTCCCTGCAGGTCTATCTAGATATGATAGGCAGGACGAATAGTCTGGAGGAGAAAACAACGGGACTGATGGCTTTGGGGAGGTGGGGAGGACATGGGAGATAGGGAGGAGGGGGAAGGAGGTGTTGACCAATCCAGGGATAACGGAACAAGTGATTCAAAATCAGGGACAAGCTGGATGTGAGAGGCCTAATAGGGATTGGACAAGAATAATGTAACAGAGAAAATACTGAAACCCAAATGGAGGCTGAACTTGATAATGGGACAAGAGGAAAGTAAAAGGAAATAGAGGAAAGAACTGGGAGGTAAAAGGCATTTATAGAGGTCTAAATACAGACATATACACAGGTGAACATATTTTTATATGATGATGGGGAAATAGATATATGTGCATATACTTATAGCATTAGTATTAAGACAGCAGGTGAGCATTGGACCTTCACTCAAGTATTTTGTTAAAGTAAGAACACTTTGTTCTATTAAATTGGCATTCCATGATGCTCACCTTCCCAACACGATCACTGAAGATAAATGTGTGCATAAGCAAAAGTGGTAAAGAAAACAGATGGTGCCTGGCTATCAGGGGATGTAGCATCTGGGACCTTAAAGACTTGAAAGTAAGCAAGCAGCCACCTAGCTCAGAAGCAACAAAGCCCACATAGAAGAAGCACACCAGCCTGTGTGACCACGAGGTGTCAAAGGGATTAGTTATCAGCCTTCAAAGAACTAAAAATCATAACATTGCATTCCCACCTTCCTGCTAAGATTGCTGAAGACAAAGGTGTCCATAACCAAATGTGGTGAAGTAAGCTGATGGTGCCTGGCTATCAAAAGACATATCATCTGGGATCTTAAAAACTTGAAAGTAAACAAGTGGCCATCTAGCTCAGAAGCAACAAAGCACACATGGAAGAAGCATACTAGCTTGTGTGGCCATGAGGTGTCGATGGAGTAAGGTATCAGGCATCAAAGAACTAAAAATTATATCATAAATGAGGGAGAGTACTGAGTGGGGACCCAAAGCCCATCATTAGGTGAAGCAACATCCCCTTACAGAGGGATCGCAGGGAGGAGACGAGCCAGTCAAGATACAGTGTAGAAATGTGAAATATGCAACTTTCCTCTAGTGCTTCCTCCCACCATCATGATCCTATTTCTACCTTACAAATCCAGTTAGAACAGGAGATTTACACTGGTGTGAATAAGAGCAGTAAACAAGGGGAATTCAAGACAGATGATCCCATCAGGACCCGTGGTGAGAGTGATGACGCCAGGAGGATGGAGGGAAGGTGGAGTAGAAAGGTGGAACCAGGGCTGAACCCCAGTGGTGTAGTGGTTGAGTGCGGGACTGCGGCCCACTGCGTTGGTGGTTCAAATCCAGCAGCAGCTCTCCAGGAGCAAGGCTGGGCTTCCTACTCCCACCAGGGCAGTGATGCCACAAAACAAAACAAAACCAAAAGAAAGATGGAACCAATTGAGCTCTATATATAACCTCCTCCCTGGGGTGCAGACAATAGGGAAGTGGGTGAAGGGACACATCGGACAGGTACGATATGACAAAATAATGATAATTTGTAAATTGTTAAGGGTTCATGGGGGAGGGGAAGTATGGGAGAGGGGAAATATGGGGAGCTGATACCAAGGGCCTAAGTGGAAGGAAGATGTTTCAAGAATGACAACAAATGTGCAAATGTGGACTGCTTACAATTGATATAGATCATGATAAGAGTTGTGTGAGTCCCCAATAAAATGATTATTTTAAAATAAATAAATAAATTATCAAGGGTTCATGAAGTATGGAGGGTAGGGGAAAAGGGGAATGGGGAGCTGATATCAAGTGCTCAAGTAGAAAGAAAATATTTTGGAAATGAAGATGGCAACAAATGTCCAAATGGGCTTGACACGATGGATGGATGGATGGATGGATGGATGGACGGATGGATGGAAGGATGGATTGTGATAACAGTTTCATAAACCTCCAATTAAATGATTTATTGGAAAAAAAGAGAGAAGGAGAAGCAGGAAACAGCACCTTTTATCAGGAAGGGGAAAACTTTCTTAGAACCCATGAAAAGTTTTTCAGAATCATTAGTCCTAACTGTGCCATGTGGCCTCCCCTAGCTTCAAGGGAGTCTGGGAAAGTGAATCGCTTGTCTACACATTGCCATCACAAACAGCATTAGAATATTGATGAAAAAAAGAAGAGGGAGATCGCACACTTTCCTCCTACAAGATTCTCAGCTGCCACAAGATCTTGGGAGTCCCCTCCCACTAACTCCAGGAACCCTCACCCAGAAACCACTGCCTCCCTGTGGTCCTCCTAATGTCCCAGGAAAGAAGGGCCCACCCAAGGAGCCAGGATTTCCCCTGAGCTGCTGGATTTCTTCTGCAGTGATTAATGCTGTTCTGCTAAGCTGGGGAGAGGCAGCTAATTAGCTGTAGACTGATTAAGGACAAGGCAGGCCAAGTCCCAGATGTGATAAATGTGAACTTTCCATCTTCCTCCCCTCCTTCCTATCCTGTCAGCATCAGCAAAAGCCAGGCTGAGTCACCCCCTACAATCTGCCTGGCTGGGGAGAGCCGAAGATGTCCTCAGGACGCTATGACAAGAATGGGGGCCTAGACCTTCTTTCAAGGCCTGCTTTTTCCTGCAACTTTCTTCCAACCTCCTTGAGGACCAAGCATGACACCAGGGACCAAAAAAAAATAAAAATAAGGTATCTGCACTAAAGAATCAAGTGCTATAAGCTATAAAAATTCAGAGAGAGGTAGTTTAGTATGATCTGGAGTCCCTGGGCAGATATCCATTGTCCAGCTCTGGAATGGATTTTGTGATTGTAGAAGTGGACCTGGGAAGAGGGAACAACAACAGCAACAAAAACCCATTACTGCCAAGTTGATTCCAACGATGAACCCTGTGTCATGGGGTTATCTTGTATGGGAGTAGGTCTCTATACCCTCCTTCTGCCGTGCCACTTGGTAGACTCAAACTACTAACCTTTGTGAGTAGTAACAGTTTCCACTATCCAGGGAGGATACATACAAAGATAGGGAGGAGAAATGAGCCAAGCATGGTCCTAGATAGCGATTCTGGATACAGAACTCTGTGGGGGGGAGTGACCGTAGCAGCAAGATGGAGATGTAAACAAACAGGAAGCTTGGGGGGGGTGGTCCCAGGAGGCTGAGTGGGACTTGGAACAGTCGAGCTGCTCTCAATTGCAGTTCTTCCACACCACGTGATAAGGACAAGCCCATTGGGTACCACTAACTCACTGCCGTCAAGTAGATTCTTACTCAGAGCGGCCCTTCACAACAGAGGAGAACGGCCTCCCTGTGAGACTAAATCTTTAGGAGAGTACAAAGTCTCATCTTTCTCCCCCAGAGAAGCTGGTGATTTCAAACTG
Source organism: Nesogale talazaci (assembly GCA_004026705.1). Taxonomy (NCBI): domain Eukaryota; kingdom Metazoa; phylum Chordata; class Mammalia; order Afrosoricida; family Tenrecidae; genus Nesogale; species Nesogale talazaci. The sequence goes on from PVJH01004176.1 coordinate 56,891, forward strand.
ATAAACTTACGGTTAGCGGCCCAAATGTACAAGCTACCAGGGCTCCTTCCCAGTGAGGACTTCCCATTTTATCTATCTCTCTCCCCTTCCCCCCCCCCAAAAAAAAAAACATATCCAGATGCAGGTGAATTCATTCTGCAAGAATCAATATGAAGGTTTCAGAAAAATAAACCCCTGACATTTGAGGCTTATGCAAGCTAAGACCATGAAAGGGAAAAAGGATACAGCTCCCCAATGGATAGTAAGAGAGATTCCGTTCATGTGACTTCTCAAGCTTTCTCTCTTCCTACAAGGAGACATATGCAGATGGTGGCAAAAGTGAACACCTACGCGGGTGTTGGTTGTGAGGTACCTCTGTGTGACACACTCCTTTCTTCTTCCATTTTACCTGGTTCATTGGTCATTCTTCAGATTTTAGTCCATTACACACTACTTTGTCAAGCTTATCATAATTTATAACAGTCCATTGTTTTTACTTTTATAGAAGACTCTAATGTAATGTAATGATAGCATGTAATCATACATTGTGTTATTATATATCTTCTTTTTAAAAATCACCTTATTGAGGGCTCACACAACTCTTAGCACAGTCTATACATCTATTGTATGCAAAGCACATTTGTACCTTTGATGCCATCATCATTCTCAAAACACTATCTTCCTACTTAAGCCCTTCATATTGGCTCCTCCTTTTTCTACTTCCTCCCCACTCCCCCTTCCCTCCTGAACCCTTGATAATTTATAAATTATTGTTTTGTCATATCTAATGCTGTCCGGTGTCTCCCTCTGCCCACTTCCCTGTTATTATATCAGTTGAGCAGTGAATTGTGCTAAATTCTCGAAGACCACAGGATATTGGCCTACCTTCCTGGAGGTCATGGGTTAGGTAATAGAATTCCCAAAGTGACCTTCTGTTCCCTCAGAAGTAAGATTTCTCCAGTCCCAATAGAATGGTGGGACTGCTCGATCATCACTTCCATCCTAGTGGGAAAGCTCACTCCCTCACTGTCCCACATGGAGCTTCCTGTGCCCTGGCATAGGTTGTGCATCACAGAGGGTGCTGTAGTGGATGCTGATGTGTGCTCCTCAGAGCTGAGGCTCTCACAATGCCAGCTACTGGGAGTTGCAGCTATGGTTGCCTGACAGTTGAGGCCCTTTCCAGAAATTATACTGAGTCAAGGAAAGGGATCCAATTCCTCACGCCTGCACTCATTGTCTGGCCTTGTGGGGCAGCAAAGGCCTGGTCCTTTAACTCACTTAGCGGCATTTTTGAAGGGCCACTTCAGCTTCAACCCTTGCTGTGGGGTTGCTGCTTATCTTCTCCCATTGCCCATCTGCTTCAGTCCTTTCAGGTGTTGCTCCTGAGAGCGCTGTTAGTCCTACTTGTGCATCTCAGAGCCTTTGTCTGGGGGAACCTAACCAAAGAGCAAAGTGGGGCTGAAATCCTCCTCATTTGTGGCTACATCTATTCATGGAAAATAATTCTTTTTCTCTAATAGGCCTCAAAGATGCTCCTCTGTGAATTGCAGATAGCCCTGGCCTCTGTCCCCACCACCTGTCTGGTCTGAGAGTCAGACTAGGCATACAAAACAATATCATCCAGGCCTTGGCACAAGTCTCAGGAAGAAGTTGAGCCTTGCAGCCAAGAGATTTAGAAGACCCCAGAGGAGAGTATATCTGTGGCAAGAAACCCACCAGCCCCTGGAGTCAGCTTCCAACTGATTAAGAGCCACCCAGGGCCAGTATTTCAGCCAGACAACTGGGAAATAAGCTAAAGAAAATTGCTAATCCATGTGCTGGGGATTTTGAACAATATGGATGGTGTCAGATGAGCCCCAGATATCCTTTCAGACCCAAAGTGTGCAAACTCTCCTGGGTGGGAACAAGATGAGAATCGGAGAGGGCGGGGGAAGTGGGAAGAAATTAGATTTGCACAAACTTAGTAATTGAAATCATTAATAGCAGCAAAATAAGTTGTCCATCCTACATGTAATTTGTAGTAATGTTTAGTTACTGAGATTAATTTCTGGTAATGAAATACTAATTAAACCATTTATTGAGTAATGTATTTACTTGGTGGTATTTTATGGGTGTTCCCTTATAAATATTTTAATTAGTTTTGCTAAGTAATTAGAATTTACTAAATAATTTCAAAACTATTTATTAATCTCTAGCAATTCCAGTCAGCCAACAAGTAATTGTTTTACTTTATATCAGTAATTAAAGTGTTTTTGGTTTTTTGTGGTTTTTTATTAACATTTTGAAGAAAGACAATACTGAAGACAGTCTATTTGACTCACATGAGACTGGATGTGTTACAGCAAAAAGGACACAAAGAAATCACTCATTATCCAATGTTACTCAACATGTTAGTTCTTTTATTTGCAAATTTACAGATTTCTCTTATATATGTATGTATGCATTATCTATTTAAAATTGAGAGCATATAAGTGACATGATTTCTGATTATTAAACCTTGCTCAATTTTGTGTTACATTTTTTGTTTTACTGAAAAGTCAAACCATTTGAGAGAAACTTTCTCTTTAACAGTCTTCAGAGACTTTCAAAAGTAATGCTTACTCTTTTTCTACTCCCAAGTATATACTATGCATCATCCACTAAGCAAGATATTCACCAATCTTCACAATATAACAATGGAACCTATTCTGTGATAGTAACTGATGAAAAACTGGGCATCCCTGTGGTATAGACTCACCATGAAATTCTCATCAATGAAATTATTATCTTGGAGGAAAAAATAGCTGAAAAGAATAGATATAGTAATATAGTGTTCTAGGACTTCTTTAAAAAATAAATATTTCACAATTCAGTCAATATAAAGCAACAGTAACATCTTTTTAAATAACTTTAATCCCTGAAGATGTCCCTTATTGGTTAGTCAACATTTCCCTAGTTAGTTAGACATTTCCCTAGTTTTCAGTTGTTCACCCTTGTGAACTCTTAAAGAGTGCCAAGGGGAGCTCAAAACATTTGTGGAAAAATTATACAATTTTAAAATTTCATATCCCACAAGCTTTTTAATCTCACTTTTTATACATCATTGTGCACTTTTCCAACCATGTTCTTATTTTCCAACCATTTCCAAGATATTTTCCTAGAAGTGGAAATACTGGTTCAAGGTATATTACCATTTTTAAGGATTTTGATTCAGACCCATTTTGTCCAACTGCCTTGGGGAAGACTACACAAATTTACAAAAGGATCAAAAAGTCTGTGATATTATTATTTTGTGCAATTACTGTCATTTTAAAGATTATGGAATTTGTTTTTACTCTATGTTGCAATAGAAGAAGGCCCAGGAAGACATTCTGGTCCCCAGAGTTCTTGCAATCCACACCTCTATTACCTCAAAATAAGTTTGCTGGTTTGTGAAGACCTATTAGCTACTTCTTCATAACTTAAATAGTGTATCAAAATATGTAAAGCTATCCTCTACCATTTCCCTTAGAGTTTCCTCTCCATCTTGGATTCTACTTTCCTAAAAGTATTAGCATGGGTGATGCCTAAATTGACAGAACAAGTACCTATTTGTGGGCCCTCCTTTGATCTTGGCAAAGTATTTCCCAAGTTGCATGTTCCAGTTCCTAAAACTTCTACATATGCTCGGTAACATATGCCGAGCATGTTTTCTTACAATTCCAATTCATTAGCCTTTTATGATTTCATAAGTTGTCCTGGGGCTCTCCCTCTTGATACCTCTCTCTCACCTGCTAAATCACCCAGAGCCTTTGGCCATTCAGAGCCTCCCTCTTTACACTACCTCCCCTCCTACCCCAAGTAATTTTAAAATAACTGAAAAGCAACTTCCTTCTCCAACTAGACTAAGAAGACTTTTTAGATGGAGGCGAAGCTTCAACTTGTTCAACAATCCTTTGAATAAGGAGAAGGAGAGGGGTAAACTTAAGGGAGATGAAGTTAGGAAGAACCTGGGTATACAGACAAAATGAGGGATTCATTTTGCTTGGGGGAGAAAAGCACTCAGAGAAGGACTCTGAAGCACAAATTTCCCACCACCCTGCCTCAAAGGACCAGTAAGCATGACACACAGGTGGTGTTCAAAATGTTTGTTGTTTCATCAGTGACTAGATAATTTCCACAGATACAGCCCTCTGATGACACTTCAGGCTTTTTTCCTTTCACTCTGTCGATCCATTTCTTTTCACATCTCCAGTCCTCCAAAGTCTCTAGATGTGAGGAAGGGCAAAAATATCTTTATCCTTAGGACCAGGATAAAGCTAATAATAAAATTAGATAACACTTAGGATTGCCCATTCAAAAGAAAGGTGATCCAATAGAATGTAAAAATTATATTTTAAATGTCAATATCAAAAACATGTAGAATTTTGCTGAAGATAATCCAAAAGTGGTTGCAGCTGTACATCAACTGACAAAAGCTCAAGTCAGATTCACCAGAGAACATGGAGCAAGGGATATCTTTACTGATATCAGGTGGATCTTGGCTAAAAGCAGAGAATAACAAAAATGTTTGTGTTTTATTGACTATTCAGAGTCACTCAACATGTGAATCATAACAAATTATGGATAACATTAGGAAGAATAGAAATTTCAAAACATTTCTCTGTGTTCATGAGGGATCTGCTCATAAACCAAAAGACAGCCATTGACTAGAACAAGGAGAACTAATTGGTTAAAAATCAGGAAAGTTATACACAAGAATTGTATCTTTTCACTATACTCATTTAATATGTATTCTGAGCAAATAATTCAAGAAGCTAGACTAGATGAAGAAGAATGTTGCTAGGGTTAGGGATAGGGTTCGGCGGGGAAGGGGGGAAAAGGAAAAAAAGATGACTGTTGAATCAGGAATGGAAGAAGACTAATTAACAACCTGCAGATAATGTAAGTTTCCTTGCTAAAAGAGAAGAGGACTTGAAGCATTTACTTATGAACATCAAAGACCACAGGCGTCAATATAGATTATACCCTTAACATAAACTAAAGCCCCAAACAAAATTCACTGTTGGGTAAATTCTGAGTCATAGCAACCCTCGATGGCAGTGGTTCCCAACCTTCCTAATGCCGTGACCCTTTATTGCAGTTCCTCATGTTGTGGTGACCCCACTCTCACCCCCGCCGCCAACCATAAAATTATTTTCATTGCTACTTCATAACTGTAATTTTTGCTACTGTTGTGAATCCAGAACTGCTGTGAAAGAGTTGTTGAACCCCAAAGGGGTCAACACCCACAGGTTGAGAACCACTGCTATAGAGTAAGGTAGAACTGCCTCTTTTAGGTTTCTGAGACTGTAAATCTTCTAGGAACAGAAAATATCATCTTTCTTCTGTGAGTGGCTGGTAGGTTCAAACTGCTGAACTTTTGGTTAACAGCGTAATGTATCACCCACTTCACCACTTAACTCAAGTTAGGGTGAAAAGATGAAGACCAAGAACACTGTGCAAGGATAGTTACCTGCCTATGCCCCTGCCCCATCATCAAAGGGAGGGGAGCAGAGATAATTATTAGGTTCTGAACCTTGCATTGGAATGCCAGGGAACTATACAGGTAAAAGTTTGGATCTTGAATAGCAAAGAAACACATGTTGTCATAAAGGGGAATTATGGTTAGAATGACAGGCTAGAGTTAGTCTGTACGGTGCCTTGAAAGTCAAGATAAAGCACGGATATCAATTCTGAATAAACAAAGTTATCTGATTCTTAAAATATACTTATGTCTCTGTGCAACCCAAAGGTGATGATATAATACATCTGGCTGGGCTCAGATCTCAGGGTTTGAGATTATGACTGAGAATTATGACTGAAAATAATAGATATAGCTTAGACTTCATCTAGTAGCCAATGAAGGCCAATTAAAGATGTGTGAGAGATACAATGCAATAGCAAAGAGTTCTAATTATAGTAAAAGACAAAACTGCATTTAAATAGAAATAGCAAACATCAATGTGGCATATTGTGGATGCTAGGCACTTTTCCAAATACTTTTTATATATTAACTTTTAAATCATCACAATAATCCTATATAGTAGCTACTATCTTTTCTTTGGTTTTGGTTCTGTTTTCATTTTTAATCATTTTACTGGGGGCTCATACAACACTTATTACAATCCATATATACACCCATTGTATGCCAAGCACATTTGTACATTTATTGCCATCTTAATCATTTTACTGGGGGCTCATACAACACTTATTACAATCCATATATACACCCATTATATGTCAAGCACATTTGTACATTTATTGCCATCATAATTCTCAAAACATTGGTTTTTAGTTAAGCCCTTGGTATTAGGTCCTCATTCTCCCCCCTCCAACCCCCCCATCTTCCCTACCTCCCTCAAAAACCCTTGTCATATCTTACACTGTTTGATGCCTCCCTCCACCCACTTCCCTATAACCCATGCCCCAGGGAGGAGGTTATATGTAGATCCTTATAATTGGTTCCCATTTTTTATTCTACCTTCCTTCCACCCTCACGGTATCTCACCACTGATCCTAAAGGGATCATCTGTCCTGGATTCCCTGTTTCCAGTTGCTGTCTGTACCAGTGTACATGCTACAATCTAGCCAGATTTGTAAGGTAAAATTGGGATCATGATGGGGGTTGGGGGGAGAGAAGGAAACATTTAAACACTATAGGAAAGTTGCATGTTTGGGACACTTTGCCCTGACTGACTCATCTCCTCCCTGCGACCCTTCTATAAGGGGAAGTTGCCTTACCTACAGATGGGCTTTGGGTCCCTAATCTTTACTCTCCATCATTTATAATGGTATACTTTTTAGTTTTTTTATGCCTGATACTTGATCCCATTGACACCTCATAGTCAAACAGGCTGCTATGCTTCTTCCATGTGGACTTTGCTGCTTCTGAGCTAGAAGACTGCTTGTTTACCTTCAAGTCTTTAAGATCCCAGACACTATATCTTTTGATAGCCGGGAACCATCAGCTTTATTCACCACTTTTGCTTATGCACACATTTGTATTCAGTGCTCGTGTCAGGAAAGTGAGCATCATGGAGTGCCAATTTAATAGAACAAAGTGTTCTTGCATTGAGGAAGTATCTGAGTGGAGACCCAGTGTCCATGTGGTAGTTACTATTTTTAACCCGCATTTTAGAAATGGGGAAGTCAAGTCTCAAAAGTATAAATACATCACTCAAAATTATAGAACAAGTGAGAGATGATGGAATTGAATGTCGAATCCTGGAAATTAACTCCAAAGCTCATGTTTTTCTTTTTGCTTTTGGCAATGTGAATTAGCTTATATGAGGCTCCCTCCTGGGAGCAAATAAAAAATCTGGGTTGAACATATAAAAACTACTAAGGCAATGAAACCTTGAGAGGGCAAGATCACTCACAGGGGGAAAAGTACATTCATGTCATCTGGTTGTCATTCTGACATGTGGGTACATATTTCTTGGGAAAGCATTTCCTGATTTCTAAATAAATGGTTAAGAAGCCTAGAAGAAGAGGAAAACTTTCAGCAGTTTCCTGAAACTGAATTCTGAGCTAGCATAAGTGTCAGCACCCTAGCAAAGAGCCTCAGCCTTCAACTGGATCCTAAAAGTTAGATACTAAAAGTAAGGCTAACCTTATTTCTAAGCCATATGTCAGCCATCACAAAAACGGAAACAGACTGAAAATAACTCAACCCAAGATTTGATTAAAGTGATCGGTCCCTGACCTAATTGCCTGTCGGCAACAAAACTAAACCTCTGAAGAAAAATAGCATCACTTACCATCTCAAAATTTCAGTATAATCTTTCATCCATAATTTCTAGCATTCAATTAAAAAAATAGTAGATATATCAAGAGAGAAGACCAAGTGACTACATGCCAAAAAATAATAAAAACAGAACTATGTGTTCTTCAAATATGAAAGCTATCGTAATTTTTAAAACAATTGCCATTAATATGATGAACCCTTATGGTGCAATCGTTAAGCATTGGGCTGCTAATTTCAAACCCAAGAGTTTTTCTGTGGGAGAAAGATGAGGGAATTTTCTAGAATAAACATTTACAGCATTAGAAACTCAGCAACTGTCAATTCTGTCCTACAGGATTGCTCTGAGCTGGACTCAACTTGGTGCCAGTGAATCTACCCAGAGGGGGGGATTTTTTTGTTGACATTGATACATTTAAAATAAAAATTACCAGCAGAGAAGTTGACAGAGAACTAGAATCTGTAAGAAAAGAATAAAGTAGAAAAATTTAAACTGAAAAACACAATGACTGAAATGAAGAATTGGATAGATAGGTGCAAGAATTGAACAGAGTAGACATAGACAAAAAGGGTAGACGCCTAGAAGATAAATCAGTAGAAAATATCTAGTAAAGGAGGATGGAAATTTCAGGAGGAAGTTAAAAATTTGGAGCACAGTAAAAAGTTATATATGTAAAGGAAGAAGGTAGAAAATTGAGCAAAAACAATATATGGTGAGCTTATTGGCTAAGAATTTCTCCAAAGAAGAAATAAAAACAAAGTTGTACTTCAAGAAATTCTAAAAAACCAAAACACCGTCATAGAGCCAATTCCTACTTATAACAACCCCCCACGACAGGGCAGAACTTCTCGGGTAAGTTCCTGAAGCTGTAAATATTTAGGGAAATAGAATGTCTCAACTTACAGCAAGTTGGTACTCAGGTAAGCAGGTCTCATTGAGAGCTCCAAAGTGATCCTTGAGCTAGGAAGCTCAGTGATCTAGCCTTGTGGCACCCTGGAGCGCTTAAATGACCATCCCCCACTTATACTTACTACAGTCTGGCGCCAGGGCTTTCATATATAAATAACACATAGTTCTGACTTTGGGTTGTGAAGTGGTATCTCATTGTTGTTTTATTTTGCATTTCTTTTATGGCTAATTATCAGGAACATTTTCTTACATGTTTATTGGCCATTCAGATTTCTGCCTTTGGTAAACTTCTGTTCAGGGCCTTTGCCCACCTCCTCAGGGGACAATTAGATTTTTTTTCTTTTGGGAAGCAAGCAGAGTATTGTAGATTTTAGCAATAAGTCCTTTGTCTGATGTGTCATTGCTAAATATGTTATCCCAGTTGATGGGCTCTTATTACTCTTGGTGAATTCTTTCAATATACACACGTGTTTTATCTTCAGTATATCACACTTGTCAACTTGTGACTCATCTGTATTTGTGTCCTTCCCTATTTCTGATAGCGCATGTATTCCCTTACCAATGTTCTAAGGTTGGTCCCAATTCCCTCATTGATGGGCTTAATAGTTTGGGATTTTATCTTGAGGTCTGTGATGCACCTTGAGTTTATTCTTATGAATGGAGTGAGATAGGGTCTTCCTTCATTTTTCTGCTGGTCTATCTTCAAATATATGCCATATGGGCTTGAAAAGAACATGAATTTATCTGTATTCGCATGAAAAGCTCTGCAAATATCTATCAGGTCAAAATGCAGTGTTTAGGTCTCTGGCTTCCTTGTTGAGTTTCTTTCCCAGTAATGTCTTTCTCAAAGAGCAGTGTGTTGAAGTCACTCACTATAATTGTTGAGGCTGTGATTTCTTTTCTCATCGTTTGGAATGTTTGGTTGGCATATTCAGTGGGTTTCTCAGTCAGAGACTATATATTTAAAATGCTTAGTGGTTCTTTGTCTATTGTACTCTTGAGCATTCTATAGTATCCCTCCTTATCTGTTTTTATGGTTTACACTTTGAGTTCAATTTTATCCAAGATTAGAATCGCAAACTCTACTTTTTTAAATTACTGTTTGCTTGGTATGCCCTTCTCCAGCCTTTGACTCTCAGTCTGTTTTTGTCTGTAGTCTTGAGATATTTCTCCTGTAGGCAGTAGATTGATGGAGTGTGTTTTCTAAATCAGTGTGCTAGCCTCAGTCTTTTAATGTCTGAGTTCAGTCCTTTGACATTAAGGGTTATTAACTCCATCTGTGGACTCTGTGATGTCATCTTATATCTTTTGTGTTGGGCATTTTCCAACCTCCCTTTCTTATCAGTGTGTTGTGTGTGTGTGTGTGTGTGTGTGTCATTCCACCCCAAGTCAATGCTATCTTGGGGACTGTTTTTCTCTTTGTTTCCCTCTGGGTGAGGTTGTTCTATGTCTCTTGGTGAGTGCTATTCTGTCCATTTGGGTCAGCAAGGATCTTTTGTAGGGCTGGGTTTCTGCTAACGTATTTTTTGAGATTTCCTTGTTTGGGAAGACTCTTACTTCTCCATCTATCTTGATAGATAATTTGAATGGGTAGAGTATTCTTGGGTTTGCATTATTTTCCTTCAATATTTAGTATATATTACTCCACTCTCTCCTCTTCGTCATAATGTCTGCTCATAGGTCTGAGAATATTCTTATTTGGGAATCTTTATATGTGATTGCTTGTACTTCCCCTAACTGCTCTCATGATATTCTTCTTTTCCTCAAGGTTGGATAGTTTAACTATCATGTGCCTTGGAGACTTCTTCTTGGGATCCAGTCTAGCTGGTGTTCTTTCAGTCTCCTGAATTGTTGTCTGGTTTTCATTGTGACTATTGTTCCAGATGACTCTTGTTGCGTTTTCCTCTAGTAATCCAATTATTCTGATGTTGTTCCTCTTCATAGAATCAGACATAGCTCTTAACTTTTCTTCAGTTTCTCTGATAATCTTATTAGATTTTTGTTTGCATTTGTTAAAGTCTGTTTGGCTGTTGTCTAGGTCACTGGTGCAGTTCTTTGCCTTCTCCAGTCAACTCACAGAGTCTGTGAGTCTGCTACTGATTCATGTTATCTCATCCCTAAGTTCTTCTATTTCCCTTTGGTGTATGGACTTTATCTCCTCTATCATTTCATCCTTTTTCTATATTGTTTCCTTCATATCCGGCATGACTCCAAACAACATTCTGAAATTTTCTTTCTGTGGCAGATCAATGTCTGCTTTTTCTATGCCTGTCATTAGGTTCAGGACATCTTCCATTGCTTTTTGTTTTTCATGTTTTGTCATTGAGGTCATTGCTGTTTGAATTATGTTGTTTTAGAGGAGCCAGGTGCCATTTTCCAGGGAGTTCAAGTACATGGGCTCTCTCTGGGAAACTCATAGGAATACTTCTTAGAACTGCCTCTAGGTAATTTCATTATGGAATTGCCTACCACTTTATCCTCCTCTGGCTTCCCTCTTTCCCTAGTCAACCAGTATTCTGTTATTTGGAGGGCAAGTTGGATGGTCCTCTCAGAGAACACTGTTTGGTGTATTACTGGGTGACCTCACAAGCCATGATGGTGTGACCCACAGCAGATTTCACAGACGGTGTGTGGGGGTGCTTGCTGCAAAGGGAGTGCCACAGGAGCCTGGCAGATTGCCTGCTTTGGTGTAGAGCACCGCAAATGGTGGGTGGAATTGCCCTGGTTAAGTTGATTGCTGTGGAAGTTAGGCAGAGGTTCTGCAATAGTGTGTAATGCTGGTGAGTGTTGGCTGAGTTGCTTTGGACTGTTTGACGTACTATGGCAGGTGGGAGGAAGTTCCCTCAGTCACGTGGGGCCACAGAGGACATACAGGAGCTCCCCCAGCCAGACAGGCAGGAATTTCTCCTTGTGGAGGGTGGGAGGACTTTCCCAGCCTCGGATTACATTGTACAGGATGAAGCTCTCCCAGCTGGGTGGCGTGCAGGCATAAATGCCCTAGGACAATTGTAGTTCTTGATAAGTCGGCAGTGGTGTGTGAGATAAAATAGAAGATACAAAGAGGAAAAAAACTATGCCTGCTGAGACTAGACTGAGGGGTTCGAGAAAAAGGAGGGAACCAAATATAACAATATAGCTGAGCCCCAATCCCTGACTATGGGACTGCAAGGGTTTAAACCCTGTCGATTCAGCAGCAAGCTGTGGCCCCTTGAGAGTGGCAGGGCTAAGGAATGAACATTAGCTAGCCACCACTGTGATAAGCCAAAGTCAAAGCCAAAACTTTGTAGATCTGTGCCTACTTATCTTTATGATGCTCCTCCTCGCATCGGCAGTGCTGAATTTCCCTCTTAGTAACTCTCGTGGGTTGATTTCTGTGGAGTCCCTCTGGTATGTGTTACTCAGTCGCCATCTTCCTGGAAATCAGCAAATTACATTTCTGACTTGTACCCAGAAAAACGTTTTTAACTTTCCAAAGCTCAACAGTAAGATAACAAATAACTCAATTTTTTAAATGACAAGACATTAAATCCTTATGACAACATTAAAGCTTTAGTCTTATCTTGCTCCTATTGCTCAGAGTTGGTAAGTCTGAACTGCAGTTACCAGCCTCGTGCTTACCCCCACAGTGTTACCGGGGTTCTTTTGATAGCTGTTACTGCTACTAGGATCCACCACTTGTCTGTCAGCTTGTACAGTATATAGGCGGGCATGTTGCTATGATACTGAAAGCTATGTCACGGGTATTTCAAATACCAGCAGGGTCACTGAAAGTGAACAGGTTTCAGCAGAACTTTCAGAACAAGAATGGACTATGAAAAATAATAAGCTGTCCACTTCTGAGGATTAACCACTGAAAATCTTACAAAGAGCAGTGGAATATTTCCAGATATCGAAAACTTCATGCATAGTAGCAGAATATTTTCATATATAGTGTCAGATTCTGACACTATATATTGACACACTGAACTCAATGTGAGAAGACCAGAAAAACTTGGAGTGACATCAAGAATATCATACATGAAGAAAGCAAAAAGTTCATTAAGGAGAGAAGAAAGAAAGAAAAGATTAATATGGCTGTCAGAAGAAACTTTGAAACTTGCCCTCAATTATAGAGTAGCTAAAGAAAATATGATGAAATGAAAGAGCTGAACAGAAAATTTCAAAGATAGCTTAAGAAGACAAAGTAAAATATTATAATGAAACGTACAAAGACCAAGAATTAGAAAGGAAGAACATGTTAAGTATATCTTATACTGAAAGAACTAAAGTGGGGGGGGGGGATCAAGCCTCAAGGTGAAATATTGAAAGATCCTATGTACAAAATATTGAATGGTTCAGAAAGCATCAAAAGAAGATGGAAAGAACACACTGTACCCAAAATAACTAGTTAACATCCAACTATTTTAAGAGGTAACATAAAAGCAAAAAACAATGGAAATGAAGGAAGAAGTTCAAGCTGCACTGAAGGGATTAGCCTCTGAGAATTAACAGAATACCAATTAAAATGTTTCTGCAAGCTGATGAAACACTTGAAGCATCACTCAGCCAAGGAATTTGGAGGACAGCTACTTTGTCAACTAACAGGAGAGATCCATAATTATACCTGTTTCAAAGAAAGGTAAGCCAACAGAATGAGGAAATTGTCTAATACCACTAATGTCACAGGCAAGTAAAATTTTGCTGAATATCACTCAACAATGATTGTAGCAAAACTTAGACTTGAGTCAATGGTTGCTGGTCTGAGATTCAGCAGCAGCCTGCCATCTAGCTTGCCTTATGACCTGCCTATCTTAGATTCATTCACCTCTTTAGTCATAAGTCTGAATTGCTAACCTTGGATTCATCTGCCTCTGTAACATGTGATGTTTTTGCTGCTCCTTAATTTTGGTTCATCAGTCCTGGAAACTACATGAGTAGCTTAACATCTCACCCACAGACTTGAAGCCAAATTGGACTTTACTGCGACAACTGTGTTTTGCTTCTTGAGAAATTTCAGCCTAACACATTAAACAAAAGAAAGCCACTATCAACAGGCAGTCATCTAGGTGTCAAACAACAAAACCCACATGGAAGAAGTACACCAGCCTGACCCAACACAGTAGCTAAAGACAAAGCGGGTGCATAAGAAAAAGCCATGAGGAAGGCTGATGGTGACCGGTTATCAACAGATATTGTGGCAGTCAAGTATTTGAGATGTCAATTTCATGATGGAGATGTAGGGGTGGAGTCTAGCCTATTAATCTGGAGATAGCCATTGAGTAACCAATGAGGCCTCCATGTGGGCATGGCTTTCTCCTGAGATGTCTGGGAAATCTCATGATATTTCCCTCGTGGAGATGAGAGGCCATCTCCCCAGTTATTGGGAGTCAGTCTCTGAGACAATGAACTATGGACAAGATAAGATGGCAGCGTCCGAGAAGCTGGAGGAGCCAGAGGAAAAGCCACACAGCCTTACCCTGATGGAACCAGATCCCTGAAGCTGGAGAAGCCACGTGGAGAGTTCTGCCACCACTGAGTTGCTTCTACCACTACTGGATGCTGTTGATGGACCCTGAGCCCTGGAAGTGAGGAGCCATGGGGAGACCCCTGCCAGTGCTGGGACACTGCACCCACTGGCCTGTGACTTCATGAGTCGGAAAGAGACTTTACAGACTGCTATCAGGCATATGGGCTAATATCAGACTTATGACTTTGAACTGGACTGGGTTGAGATGCTTTCTCAATGTTCCATTCTTTTTGTGTATAAACCTTTCCTTTATATCCATATGGGTGTCTATGAATTTGCTTCTCTAATGTACCCAGACTAACACAGATATAAAGTCTGAGGTCTTAAAGGGTCAAAGATAAACAAGCAGCCATCTAGCTGAGAAACAACAAAGCCCACATTGGAAGAAGCATAGCAGCCTGTGTGATCATGAGATGTCGAAGGGATCAGACATCAAAGAACAAAAAATCAAATCACTGTGAATGAGGGGGAGTGCAGAATGGGGACCCAAAGTCCATCTGTAGAAAACAGGACATCCCCTTACTGAAGAATCACTGGGAGGAGATGAGCCAGTCAGGATGCAGTGTAACAATGATGAAATATACAGCTTTCCTCTAGTTTTCAAATGCCTTCTCCCCTCCTGCCCCACCCCCCACATTATCATGATCCCAATTTTACTAGAGAATGTAAACTGGTGCAAAGAAGAAGTGAAAATCCAGGAAATCCAGGACAGAAGAACTCCTCAGGACTAGTGGTAGGAAGGTTGAGGGAAGGTGAGGGAGAAAGGGGGAAGGATCAACATGTAACCTCCTTCCTGGGGGATAGACAGCGGAAAAGTGGGTGAAAGGAGAAATCGGATGGTGTAAGATATAGCAAAATAATAATAATTTATAAATTGTCAAAGGTTAATTGAGGTGAGGAGAATGGGGAGGGGGGGAAATGAGGAGTAGATAACAGAATATCAAGTAGAAAGCGTTTTGAGAATGATGAGGGAAACAAATGTATAAAAGTGCTTGACACAATGGATCCACAATATATGGATTGTGATAAGAGTTGCATGAGCCCCTAATAAAATTATTTAATTTTTTTAAAAGCCACTGTCAATATACTGAAGTCAAAGTAAAGTTTAAGACCCAAAGCAACACTAATTATAAAGAATTACACTTCATAATGATTACAGACTTAATGCATCAAAAAGATAGAATAATCCTAATGGTATATATGCAATGACATAGCCTCAAAATATATAAAGCAAAAAAACACTTACAGAAAAAATAGATAATTTCACCATCACAAGAAATTATTTTAATACATTTTATTAACTCATAGACTATATCAGTACTGATATATTTTAATGAGGAGTATCCTATTAATTCCTCTAGTATCATTGACATACATAGAGATAAATAATGGAGTTCAGTTTTCCTTAGCAAAGTTTTATTTTAAGATAATTGCAGTCACATGTCATTATCATAAATAATACAAAAAGAACCCATTGCACCATCTCCCTGGATAGTAACATCTTGCAAAACAATATAGGATAGCATAATATTGATACTGACATAGTCAAAATATAGGACATTTCCATCCCTCGTATTACCCTTTTTTAGACATTCCATGCGTTTTCCATTTTGGATAATTTTTCATTTCAAGACACTAATATACTCACATATATAGCAATCAAAGTGTCAGCTTGGAAAGGGCAGGAGATTTGTCTGCTGGTATAGTGCTGAATT
>PVJH01004176.1:72844-129911 GCA_004026705.1 Nesogale talazaci
GGGGGGAGCCAAAGGGGTGAAACAGTGCCTCCTAGAGAATATTTGGAAGAGATGACATGAAATTTTTGTTGTGAAGGATGAGTCAGAGTTTACCAGAAAAAGAATGCATGAGAATATAGTACATATATTGTTCAGAAAGATTCGTCCAGGCCTGGGACACTAAGAAAGTTCATGTGGCAAATGTACAGCTTCACAGTTGAGGAGATAAAAGAGATGAGATCAGACAGATAAGGTAGGGGTCAGTTAGTTATACACAGTCTAGACAGTTCAATGGACTCATAGGGAATCAGAAACAAGAAAGAATTTTAAAGTAGGGGTTAACTTTACTTTTTAGGAAGGTAATTTTAGCTGTTTGGAGGCTGCTTTGAGACAAGGAGAAAACCAAAGAAAAAAAAAAAGGAAGACCAGGTAAGAGGCCATTGCATTGATCCCCAGGAGAGAAGATAGTTCAATTGTTTGTACAGTTCAGCTCCATCTGTACAACTCAGCAGACTAATGCAGTGGCTATGGGACTGGAGAAAAGGCACAGGATTTGGGAGAGAATGCTGGGAGAATAATTATGTAGCTTGGAGATAAAAAGTGCCAAGGTTAAGGGTGTTCCTCATTAGTTAGCTTACTTTGCCACCTTAAGAAAGCTGGGGATGAAAGTTCTTTGAATCCCTGTGTTAGATATGGAGATGTGCTGTTCAGATCCTGAAGTCCTGTTGTCCAGTTTGAGAGTTTGATCCGTTCCTTCAAGGTAGGCATCAGCTGCAAAGAACTACCACACCCAAGGACCTTTCTTATTGGAATATCTGCAGAATGATTAAGGTGGATGCCTTAAGGTCTGTCCGATGAAGTCTGAGGCTGGACCTGTGACACCTAATATGTGCTCCAATATTCCCTACCAGGTTGACCAAGGCTTTGTCAAGCTGCAGTGCTCGACAGATTCTCTCTGCTGCCAGTTCTGTGGCTTCTCCCTTTCTTTCAAAGGTGTTGACCCCTAAAAAAAAAAAATCTTGAAGCCAAAAGACTTAGCTATCCAGTTACAGGCAAGATGGGAAACATATCTCTACTAAAAGTTTTTATTTACCTGAAATTCAAATATAACTGAGTAGCCTGTGCTTTACTTGTGATCCTAGCCCCAACCTGTGTCTCTTGCCAGTTCATGGAGAACCCTGGCTGTACCATGTCCACCTCCCAAGAGAGTCAGTTGTATAGGACTCAGGGGACAAATATTTTTGATAAATGTCTTGATCCAGTGACTGACCCTAACTCTCTAATAGTTAAGGTCAAATCAAGCTCCTTGTCTGATCCTCTCTGTGATGAAGTTTTGCCTGGTCTCCACTCAAATTTCCACCACTCAGACCACATACTTGGTTTTCACCACATGGGGTCTCGAGGCAATGGGTGTTCCTAAGACAGAATCAAGTGGTGAGTTTTATTTGTACATACAATCCAGAGTGTGTCCACAAAAACCAGCTGGTCTTTTGCTCCAGCCTTTTGCTCTTTCATGTTGGAATCTTCCTAGAAGTTTCTCCTCAGGGGTCCTTCCAACACTCAGGGATGTAAAGTCCCCTTCAGGGGCACCTGGAGCATTTCCCTGCACAAACAAGCCTGAGTCATGAGTGATTTGGGGCTGACCTTCAGCTGCTATCACTGCCTAGGAGGACCAGCTGTTGAAATGACTTAATGGTGCCCCAGCCCTGATCCACCCAACGCCATTCTAGCTTTCTCCTTTCCCTGTCTTCTGAGCAGATGTCACCTATCAGTTTGTATTTCATTTCCCAGCGCTAAAACACGTCGAAACCAACACCAGGGTTAAGAAAATTTTTCCTCTGAGTTCATAATAAGATTGCACTGTTTCTATTTACAGTTTCTCTTTCTAGCTCTTTCCTGTATTCTCCTCTTCCTTCTCCAGATGTTTTCATGCCTGCATTTTCTCTATGTGTTTTAATTTCTTTCCATTTTTTCATTAAGCTATCATCCTTCACTAATCCAAGAAGCGTTTCAGAGCAACTTAGAAGTGTGAACTACTTGGCACTTGATTTTTCCTAGTGACAACGGCATACCACGAGCAATAAGGAATGTCTGAGAAGAAAAGGCGGTGTTACCAGCTCATTGGTCCCATGAAGGAGTAGAAGTCTGGAAGTTCACCGCTTTGAATCCTTTAGAGGGATGACTCAGACTCTCCCTCTCCCCTCTCGCCTTTTCCTTCCACCAGATTCCTTGCCTGTATCCCAGTTTAATGACTTTAGTGCTCCATCCTCTCCCTTTCATCTCCCTCCAAAAATTTCTCAAAGTCCGACTGTAAGACACATTCTTCAGAAAGCTGTCGTCCTCCAGGCTGATGACCTCTACAGAGAAGCAACTTAGGGATTGCTTGTTAAACAAGCCCTATGGGGGTTGACTAGGAGTCTTAGTTATCCGGTGCTGCTATAAGAAAAAGACCACAAGTGGATGACATTAACAAACAGAAGAGCATTTTTAATTATTTTATTTTCCCAAAGTTTAGGAGGCTAGAATTCCAAATTCAGGGTCTTGGCTCTAAAAAAAGACTCTCTCTCTCTCTCTCTCTCTCTCTCTCTCTCTCTCTCTCTCTTTGAAGGTTCTGGAGAAGTGTCTATGCCTCTTCTAAACATCTACTCTTCAGATAGCTTAGAGTTTATCTGCCCCCATATCAATTTGCTCTCCCCCCACCCACCTATTTGCTAATTTTCATTTAATCCTTTAAATATCTCACAAGAGATTGACTCAAAATATATCCTACACTAATCCTGCCTCATTACATAACAAAGACAACCCATTGCCAAATGGAATTATAACCACAGGCATTTTGGGGAGTTGGAGCACAATTAAAGTTAGTACACTAGAGTACAGGCACGCAGCCTGGTGGAAAAAGAACGGAGGAAGGTGGAGAGAGTGTCTGAGCCAACCACTCTGTAGGATTCAAAGGGGTGAACTGTCAGACTGCTAGGCCTTCATGGAACCAATGAGATGTTAACACCACCCTTTCCTCTCAGACATCCCTTTATTGTGCATAGTATAAGTATAAGGCCAATGCCATTGCCCCTATGATAGTCTTACCTAGGAAAGTCAAGTACCTAGTAGCTCACACCTCTAAGTTGCTCTGAAATGCTTCTTGCCAACTGCCCACTGTCTTCAGGGGCAGCAAAACTGGATCCAGGAGAAGCAGCGCATCACCAAGTCCGGCCTGGGACTCCTCTCCAGGACAAGTCTCTCCCCTGGGATAAGAGGGTCAAGCTGCTCTTCTAGACATGACCTCAGAGATGTGCAGCAAGGGCTCAGGCCCAATTTATCACCGTGGGGCTATAATTAGGTTTGTTAACATACAGTCGAGTGTAGTCCTGTTGACGAGGAACTTAATCACGTTACTATTGAGTTCCTGAACGCATTGCTCGGGGTGACTGTTTTACTTGTAGAGTTATAGCCAAACCCAACGGGAGGAAATTAGCTTTGGACACAAGTTTGCAGGGGGTGGGGGGGTGTTCTTTTTCCCCCTGACTTTGTCTCCCTCCCCCACTTCCATGTGAAAATATTTAGCAAACAGTGACAATGATGAAAAACAGTAGGAAACAAAATGTTCTACATTAGTATAAAACATGAAAAATGCAGCAAGGACCCTTAGCGGTACAACATGTGTTATGCTGGCTGGCAGTCCATTAGCTCTGATAGACATTTCACTTACCTAAGTCAAATATAACAGTCTAGTATTCATTAATATAAGAAGGGGCTGTGGAATCAGAGCTACCATCTGGCTGGGCCGACAGAATAATCTACAACTCATGATTAGGTCTAAGGAGTGGGGTTTCACTTTAATCTTTCTCATTGCTCGAAATTTCCATCTGCGCAGTTCGGCACATCATTTTTCTTCAAGACAAATGTGCTGTTTTTCATGTTCCAAAATTAGATCAGAAGAAAACGATTAATCATGTCACGGCCTGGGAAAGGAAACAAAGCTCCGATATTCTCCTTCCCCCTCCCCCCCACCTCCCCACCCCCGTCCCCCTTCCCGGGTCCTGGACGGTTGCAAGTTTTCCTTTCTTCCCCAATCTTTAGGTTTTCAGAGCAACTTTCAGAGAAGCCACAGTCGGCCCCCAGGGCAGCTGGGACCGGGATGGAGCTGGAGGGAGAGGGAGAGTTTGAGGTGCCCTGGGGCCCCTAGCTGGGGTGTCCCTTGCTTCACTGCAGATGCTAAGGCCTCCCCGGGGAACCCCCTGGGGTTTTCCACAAGGCTAATCAACCCCGTCTGCCCCCTTTCGACTCCAGAGCCAGGGCCCTGGGGTGCTGCTGTTGGCCCAGAGTGCCCCAAAGGGGCCCCTGGGCCCTCCCCGCCGGTCCCCCTCCCCGTCGCCACAGCCCTGTCTGTCAGCCGGCTCGCAAGTCATAACAAATCCCTGGCGCGGAGCTGAAGCTGAGCATTTGCCGGAGCGGAGCGTCACGGGGATGATGAATGACCCGCAGGCCTTTGAAGTGCTCTGCCAGTTCAGCTGGGTCTGCGGTGCTGACAGAGAAATATACACAACAGCGTAACCAATAATGAGAACATTAAACATTCCTGCGCCGTGACAGGCTGACAGAAAAACCCGGGCCCCCATCAATCATCTCACAGATAGAACCTTGACAATTGGCCCCTCCACTGACACCCGCAGTCACCTTTCCCTCTCCTGGTGCCTCTTGCACCCACCCTTGCCCGCGCCTGCGCTGGAGGGTGCTGCGTCCCAGCTGTGGGTGCCCAGTCCGTTTGTCCTCCCCTTCTTTTTTTCAGGCGTGGGGATTCCTCTCCGGGCTCCCTGCAGCACCTCCTCTCCGTCTTCTCCCTCCTGGTCTCACCCAGCCCGCCCAACCCTCCTCCTAGGACCAGGCCTTGGGGGCCTCTCAGAGGTCAAGTGAGGACTGGGCCTCTTCTGTGATGTTGCCTGTTGCAGAGTTGACAACGCAGCCTGGTCAGAGTCGTAAAAGCTCTAAGTTTATGTTTTACTTTTTGAGGCTTTTAACCAGTGCAAAATGGCAATACCAACGTTGGAGGAAATGCCTCATTTGGAATTCTTCTCAAAAGTCTAAAATGAGGGTCTTGAGGAAAGTAAGGTCTAGGCCACTGGCCAGAAGGTGAACCTTTCGCTCTCTCTTCTGCCTTGAGAAGGTGTCTGGGTGCCTTCCTGCTGGCCTCTGGCAAGCTCAGCTTCTCTTTGTGAGCCAGGCTCAGCCGCGTTCTGTTCAGTTGGATTTCTCTAACAGGATCTGGTTTCTGGTCTGTCTGAAAGGGAGGGAACCAGCATTGAGACACAAAGATCTCTTCCTCTTCTGCCACCTGGAAATGAAATCTGACTAGATAAAAAATATTGCATGGATGATTGCCTTTTCCCTGAAGGGATGTTGGTAAGCTCTTAGACATTTAGGAATCCTCTGAGGTCATTTGGTGGGCTGCATTTTTTTCCTAGGCTGTCTCCAGTCCCGCCTTGAGATGCTATCACTGCACCATTGTTCGATGACCAGAGAGGGTCTTGGAAAGAACCCTGAGCTGGGATTCAGAATGTATTGGGATTCAGAATGCAGGGTTCTAGTTCCAGACATAAGAACTTGGGTAAGTCCAGAACTTTCCTGGGTCTTTATTTCTACATCCATGAAATAGAAACAAAAATTTTATTGTTGGATCTCACTTCCCCCCTTTTGTCTTCCCATTCATGACTTTTGGGAAGAGGAAATTCCTTGTCTTTCAAGAAGCATGAAGAACTCCCCACAGCTGCCTTCCACCACCCAACCACTCTCCCCGCCCCCCGCCCCATACTGTGCCAGCAAACACAGATACTCAATCATTGTGAAGAAAGACAGATCATTCTATGGTCGTCCAAGTGTTAGGGAGGTTGTAAGGCTCCTAGCCAAAACGTGGGTAAGGACATAGCAATGCTGTGGCAGTTACAAAATCTCAGGTCAACTTGAACAAAAGGGTGCAGCCTAGCCCGTTAAGTCATATCCTAGCCAATGATGCTTCTGTGTGGACATGGCCTTTTCCTGAAGATTCTGGGAACTCCTGTCTTCCTCCTTGGAGGTAGGACTCACTCTCTCTCTCTCTGCATCACCTCTCTGTCGACAAACTACATGGAGCCTTGCTGATGGCAGCCAGAGCCCTGGAGCTGGAGGAGCCACGTGGATCCCCCCACCAGGGCTGAGATGCTTCCCCACCACTGTATCCACCACTAGTCTGGGACCTTTCTGCATTCAGCATCATTGTATGTGCTGCATGAGTCGAAAGATGAATTTATGGACTGGTATCAGATGCATGGGCAAGTAGTGGACTTTTGGACTTGATCTGGACCAGATTGGGATGTTTTCCTAACACACAATTGCCCTTTGACACAGTTGCTTTCTTTTACACACCTGAGAGTCACTAGATTTGTTTCTCTAGTCAGCCCAGTCTAACACGGATGCCGGTGCTTGTGGTCTGAGAACAGGCTCAATAATGGACACGGTGCCACAAATAGAGTTGCATACTGGGTCAGGAGAACTCGTTCAAGTATGAAAAGCATTTATTGATGTGATGTCTCCTCCACACTCTAGTGTTTCATCCATTGCTCCCTGCCCATCTAGAAAAGTCTGCTTATATCACTCCCCCCTCCACCCGCCATCCTAGCTCTTGACCCCCAATGTTCTTCTTCTCCTCTGATGTTCTGTGACCCTGATCCAGATAAGCATCTTTCCTACCCAATTGGACTTCAAACTACTTGTGGGCAGGGATTGTTAGCTTGTATGAGGAAGTTCCCTGGTCTTGCTCCTGTCACTCCAAAAGAATCAAAAGGGCAGCAGCAATATCACATCCAGATGAAGCAGTTGCTGGAGGCCAAGACATAGACTATAGTAGGAAATACACTCCAGCAAAGATTATTGGCAAAGTACGGTCTTCAGGGAAGAGAGAGCTGCTCCTCTCGCATGAGGAGAACACTGTTGGGAAAGCATGTATAAGTCTTTATACCCTCCTTCTAGGAAGGAATTATAAGTGGTTAAGGGGAGTTATCTTTCAGTGATTGACAGTATATTGGTTATATAACTAAAATCACTCTGTACCTGCTCCTTCCCATAATTTGCACTGTTATAATGAAATCCATAAGCTAACCGCAATGCAAACCCTTGTTTAATGAAGCTAAAGGTTATTCTTGGATAAAAGATGGGGACTGCATCTATGCCAACCTCAGGAAAGTCACTCTAAGGTCCAAATTCCGTCTATTCTGGATGCATTTTGCCCAGAATACTACTGCTTTTTCAATAGAGGATGGCTTACATGGTTTCCTGCTGTACTCTAATTCCTACCTATGTTAGTCTGGATAGACTAGAGAAATAATCTCATAGACATGCGTATGGATATAAAAGAATAGTTTATATATAAAAGGGATGGAACATTGAGAAAGCATCCTAACCCAGTCCACTTCAAAGTCATAAGTCTGATATCAGCCTGTATGCCCAATACCAGTCTATAACGTCTTCTTCTGACTCACGAAGTCACAGGCCAGTGGGTGTAGAGTCCTGGCGCTGGCAGGGGTCTCCTCATGACTCCTCATTTCCAGGGCTCAGGGTCCATCAATAGTATCCAGTGGTGGTAGAAGCAACTCAGCACTGGCAGGACTCTCCACATGACTTCTCCAGCTTCAGAGGTCTGGTTCCATCAGAGCAGGGGCGTGTGGCTTCTCCTTCAGCTCCTGCAGCTCCTCGGACACTGCCATCATGTCTCGCCCATAATTCATCATCTCTGAGACTAAATCCCAACAACTGGGGAGATAGCTTCTCATCTCCATCAGGGAACTATCACGGGATTTCCCAGAAGTCTCAGGAGAAAGAAGCCTTGCCCACACAGAGGCCTCATTGGCTACTCAATGCTTATCTCCAGATTAACACTCTAGACTCCACCCCTACATCTCAATCATGAAATTAACATAAGCACTTGACTGCCACACTAACAGGCTGGTTGCACACTTCATTGTTTTCTGCATTCCCATCTTGTGCTGAAATGCCCACTCCACCTACAGTTTCCTATGTACCTGTCTCTACCTGGTCTACCTGGTCTACTGAAGAGAATGCCTTACCTCCTACTATATCATCCACCCCTTGCCATGGTTACCAGGCCAGTAATGAACACTTATCCCTACAGCCAATCAAATTCTCTCTCCTGAAAATTTGAACTCAGTCACGCTGTTGGGGTTCTTTAAAATCATGTAGTATGTAGTGACTGGGCTAGGACAGTCATTTTTAGATGTGTACATGGTAAGACGATAAAAAGAAGAGATTTTATAAGCAAAGAAAAACAGGAAAAGAAAAAATATTATCAAGGTCCCGTGAGAGAGGGAGGAAGGGTGGAAGAGGGAGGGGGAAAATGAGGAGCTGATTCCAAGGGTTCAAGTAGAAAGAAAATGGCTTGAAAAAGATTATAGCATCAAATGTACAGATGTACTTGACACAATGTATGTGTGGATGGATTGTGATAAGAGCTGAAAGAGCCCCCAACAAAATAATAAGACCAGGAAAAACAGGAAAAGGAGGGAGCTCAACAAAAAGAAACAGATGGGAGATATCATATATACCCAGGAGAAGATACCATGACCTCAATTTTTTTTGCTTCTTAACTCCTATTTCCTGGGGCCTGACTGGACTGTTTTCTGACATTGGCTTGTTGCAGGATAGGTGCCCAAGCCTGGCCAATCCTTATACCACATCTCTTTGTGTAGATTGATTAGCCTGTAGATATGTTACCCATATCAAATGTGACCCATTCCAAAGGATACCCATTGGAGTCCTTTACTGGGGATTTACATATTAATCTTGAAAGAGAGATGCTCTTCATTCCTCTTGGATTAAGAATCATCAGACTAGGTGCCCAGCGCTTTCATCACCAGGACTGCCACTGCCCAAGGAAAGCAAATCCCCAGTAGCCGTAAAGGAGGCCAACTAGGACAAGAAAGCCATTGACGAGGGCTCCTGATGACTTCTTCAGGCTGCTGCATCGGTCAGCCTAAAGCCTGGGCCTTGTCAGCTCTCCCGCGGCCTTCCCAGCAGAAGAGACATTATAGTCCCTTTATTGTTTAAGCCGTTTTGTTGGATTTCTATCATTCGCAACCCAGAAAATCCTGAATAGGACACTACTCATACTGGAGAATTCAGTACACAGTATTTCCACCTAGAGCAGTGGTTGGCAAACGAGAGCCACATACGGCTCTGTCAGTGTGAACGTGCGGCTCTAAAGTACCATTGAAGACATTTGAAGGTTATTATTTCAGATCACAGTGAATGCATTTGTTTGGAAAAACATATTTAAGGCTCTTGAGTGCTTTAAAAGTTGGTAGGAGGGGCAGGATTGGCTCTTCAGTCTCAAGAGTTTGCTGACCCCGGACCTAAAGAATTCACCTAAAATTGATTAGACTTGAACCCAATGGAATGCATAATATCTTGGGCTACAGTAAGCCTTTTGTTGACCCTGTTATAATTCTCAACTCTTCTGGGATCTCTACCCCATGCTGTGTGGTTCTAGTTGTTCCCAGGTCAATCCCAAGGCACTTATGCTTTTGAACCTGTCAGGAATGGCACTTCTCCAACCCTTGGCTTGCCCCATCGGCCACAGGAAGTGATTTTCTTCCCAGGCTCTGAATGAAGGTGCTTGGCCTCACACACACACACACTTGGCTGTACAGTGATCTGATCCCTCATCTACCTCCGACATAGTTATAGATTTTACTCTTCCACCCTCTTTTGGTCTCAGAATCTGTTTAGGGGACGTCTGGATGTTCACAATTCATCTAAACTTCCTCTATGAGAAAGTGTGGCAGGCACCTAATCTGGTGTCAATTTGAGGATTAACAGTGTAGGGGTGGAGTCCAGCCTATCAATCTGAAGTTAGCAAATGAGGTCTCTGTGAGGACATGGCCTTCTCCTCTGGAAAATCTGATACTTCCTTCTTGGAAGCAGGAGACATTAACTCACTCCCTGGGAGACACTCCATTGACAAGGCTGACTCCCTGCAAGGCATCCCTGAGGAGAAGCCACATGGACCTACCCTGATGCGGCCAGAAACCTGGACCTAGAGAAGCCATGTGAAGACTCCTCCCAGCGCTGAGATGCTTCTGCCACCATTGACTTTGCACCCACTGGCCTGTGATCTTCCTGCATTCAGCATCATTGCATGTGTTCCATGAGTCTGGAGAGGACTTTATAGATTGCTCTCGGACATGTGAGCTAATATCAGACTTGTGACCTTGGACTGAACTGAGTTGGAATGTTTTCTTAATGTACAATTGCTTTTGTATATAAACCTCTTTCTTATACACATATATGTGTTTATGAATTTGTTTCTCTAGTCTACCCAGACTAACACAGAAGGTTCTTGGATAAAGATAGGATGAGAGAGACCAGATCAACAACACTTAAAGTAAAAATTGATTGGAGTTTTTCAGTAGACCCCAAGCTTATATTGAGCCAATTTCAAAAGGATATGCTATGTAAAACTAAAGCATATTTTTCAAATAATGCTTAAGAGAAATGAAGAGAAATTAAAACAGGTAAATGTGATAACAAGGAAATGTGATAACATGGAAACAAGGTCATTGACAAATTGGAAAGCTCTCATAAGAAAAATCATTAAGAATCCATCCTTTATATTGCTGAAGAGTTAGCCCAGTTTAATCTCCATGGAATGGCCATGAAAGCCTTTAGACAGGCCTGGTATATAGTTGTCTCTCAAGAGTATTAGATTCCTTCTCTCTTGTCCAATCTTCATCCACCAAAGGAAGAACCAAAGTCCATGGGAGAACCTTATGAAGAAGTGAATTCTATCACAATCTAAGAACTTTCTAACAATTCTGATGTGATCTTTCATAATGATCTGTGTGCTACTGTAAGCATAGGCTATATCATTGTTTCTCAGATATTATATATATTTTAAATCCCTAGATTATCTATGTTAGGCATTTAGAACTCTTTTCCTATTTGATAACTCTTGTGGCCCCATTCAATTCACTAAATATGCCAAACAATTGAATGACCTGAAAATATGCTTCTCTTATAATCTAACCTTATCTCTTCCTATCAAAAGTCAGAGTTTCATTTCCCTCTGGCTAAGTCTCAGCCAGCTTATGGCTGCTTCTATGAATAGAATGTGGGAGAAGTGACATTGTATGGTCTTCAAAGTTAGATTAGAAAAGGCCATATTAAAAAAAAATAGGAAAAAATAAAAGGCCATACAGTTTCTGTTAGCACTTCTTGAGTTACTTATTCTTGAAACTCAGCTTGCTACAAGAAAGTCCAAATTAGCTCATCCAGAAAGACCCTGTGAAGAGGCTCATATGGGTGTCTGACCAACACCCTAGACAATATACTTGCTAATAAACTTGAGAATGAAGATTCTTCCAGAAGATTGATTCTAACCTTCAGCCATAAGACACCTTTCTTTCTGACCAAACTGCAGCCCCAAATGAAAACCATCTTTGCTGGGCCATATACAAATTCTAGCACAGAGAATCTGTAAGCATAATAAGACGGTTTTAAGTGGGCTTTTTAATGCAGCCATAATAACCAGAATAGTATGGGCTGAGGAACTCTGAGAAACCTGTGAGGGTGAGATAGCTGATAACGGGTACCCATCAGTGCCACAGCTACTACACTCTATTGGGCATCACTCTCTTGCTCCATAATGGTCTTTTCTCCTGCCAAGTTCATCCAATTTTGAAAGTTGGGTCTTCTCCCTAAATTAAACAGTCCTTGACTTCACATGTACTATTCACATAGTGTTAAGAGTATGGGAGATGTGTCATAGAAAATATCAACTTCACGGGACTCAACTCCCATATCATCAAGTCCCCTTTTTGTTCTACGATGTTCCAAGACCCACATGGGAGAGTGTGAAGTAAGCTGCAACTCTGTGGCTAAGAATGAGAGTGAGTCACTTTTCCCTCATGATGGAAACAATGCGGTAAAGAAATAGCAGCAGCACTCACCTGTATCGGGCATTTCACAGGTACCAAGTTAGGGCTAGCATCAGACGTGCATTATCTCATTCAGTCCTCACAGCACCCCTGTGAACATGAACTACTCATTGTCTTTATTTGACAGAGAAGGCAATCACAGCACAGAGAAGCTAAGTAACACGTCCAAAGCCAAAGGGTAGGAAGAAGCAGATACAGCTTTTTAACTCTGATCTGCCTGGATCAAAAACTGCCTGCGAAAGATGGAGGCTAAGGGACTGTCTTCCGCAACCCATGAAGTTCATGAAGCAACATGTGTTTCCCTCCTAGGCCCACAGCCCTTGTCCAGTAGTCATGTGCTCCCTCTGCTAAAAGGATCTTGCAGTGCCTATCAGAACATCTGATTAAATTCAATTGAGCTTCATTTTGTAGCTCCGGGCTCTTTCTGAAAGTCGTTTTGTATCAAACCTTATGACTGTGATATACTCCTTAGGTAGGGAAATAAGTGCTCAGCTACTAGCCAAAAAGTTGATGGTGCAAACCCATTCAGAGGTACTTCAGAAGGAAAGTCCACTGACGCTGTGAGGGGTAACTCGAGTCTGCAACAGACGAGTCACTATGGGTCAAAAATCAACCCCATAGCAATTGTTTTTTGTTGTGCTTTGTTTTACGGCTATGAAAAGAGGTTAGGGGTGATCCGATACAAGTGAGAACAAGAAGTTCAAGTCAAGAATACTTAGCAGCAAAGCCACATCTAGAAACAGCTCCCAGGACTCCTCTTATTCTCTCTTCACTTCCCTCAGATGGTGGGAAAGGACCATGAGATGCCCATGACCAACAGGATGTTTTCCCTTTAGACATCCTCTGCAGTGTGGGAGTAAATCCTTATAGCATATTCTCCAGAAAGGGGGTGGGGGAGCCCGGTTTGTAACATGTGTCACTTTTCATAATGTAAATTGTCCTACTACCACGACCAATTTGAAGATGTCCACAGACTATCTCTGGAAGAGTACAGAAGAGATGTGCAGGATCAGCTCTTATAAGCCAGCCCCAGCCAGCTCCAGCACAGCTGCTCCCCCACAGTCAGGAAGGGTTCCAGAGCAGGTGGTGCTCATTGTAGGGACTTGCAAGTCAAACGAGTTGTATTCCTTCAATTTCGTTTGCAACCATGAGTACACCATTCATGGAGGCTCAGAATGGGAGGAATGCTCATGATGGAAGAGTACATCTGTCCATAAAGGCTTTTAGTGCCAAAACAGATCGGTGCATCAATGTCAACTAAAAATTTAAATCGTTCTAAATGACATGATGAAAATATGTTGTCATGCTTTAGAGAATGGACTCTGAAGTCAGATGGTATGGGTTCAAATCTTAATGAACTATGTGACCTTGAACATTTTACTTAACCTGTCTGTAAAATGGAGGTTGTGCAAGTACCACCCTAATAAGGGTTGTAAGATTAAATGAGAAATGTGACTATTAAGTTCTCACAGCAGGGCTTGGTACATAATAAACACTAAACAGATGTTAACTATTTTTAGAACTCAAGTCAAGGTTGCCAGCTGTTGCTATGATTTATGTCAAAGTGGAAAATGAACCGTGATCAATAAACAGTGATTGATTTCTGTTCTGGAAGCTCTGTGATGGCCAGAAGCCTGTCCA
Source organism: Nesogale talazaci (assembly GCA_004026705.1). NCBI lineage: Eukaryota > Metazoa > Chordata > Mammalia > Afrosoricida > Tenrecidae > Nesogale > Nesogale talazaci. The sequence continues at coordinate 86,446 of PVJH01004176.1, forward strand.
TCCTGATAGCTGCTGTAAATTCCATGCCTGACACATTTGTTGAGTCAATAGATATTGGTTATATGCTGAATCTTCTAAGTATGGCATCTAATAGTACTTATAGATTTCTATTCCTTTAATGCTTGCTTTAATTGTATCCTCTGTTTTAAAATAGCCATGAGTAGTAACTGTGGCTAATGATCATGCTGAAACAATAATCATATTCTTAAAGTTCATTTAAGCAGAAATTAGAGTCAGCCTTCTCCACCGTGAACCATGTCCATAGATACCTTGTAAGATAGACAATGAGATTATAACCCAGACATTATGCCAGCTGTGGCAGAATAACCAAGTTGAAGGCAAAGACCCTGAAGAAGACAAAGACCTCTTTCAAGGACAGTATAGGAGATCCTCAGCAGTACAGATGGTGAATGTGCTTGACTTTTAACAAAAAGCTTGGTGTTTTGAGGGGCTTCACCTAGAAGCACTTTAGGGAAAAGGTCTGGCAATATACTGCCAAACTATCAGTCAATGAAAAACCTGTGGAGAATAAGTCTTCTATGACATGCATGATTTGGGTCTCATAGTTTGGAATTGACTTCATGGCAACTGAATTAGTACTAGGTAGCCTTACGTACCCCAAAATTTGAAGGAGCTCTGGTGGTGTAGTGGGTTACATGTACGGCTGCTAATCTCAAGGTCAGCAGTTTAAAACCAGCAGGTGCACCTTAGATGCAAGGAAAGCAAGTCTTCTCACATACTTTGGATGTGTAGTCAGGAGAGATCATGCTTGGAAAAGTAGCGGGGTAACCAAAAGAAGAAGATCCTCATCCAGGTGGATTGGAGGCATGGCTGCAGCAATGGGCTCAAGCATGATAAGAACAATTGGGAGGGTGTGCAGCACCAGCTAGGGTTTCCTTCCATTGCTATGGAACTAACTCCATTCAAAAACCAAGTCCACTACTGTGTTAGATAGGATTCCCTAGAGAAACAAAACTAGGACACTAATAATTCTCTCTATATGTTTATATAGATAGAAGGATAGCTAACATAAGAAATAAATAGTTAACTAATCTATAAAGCAGTACAAATGGCTCGGTGCAATTCACTTGTGTAAGACGGCTAGTAGACTGGCAGTCCTTGGAGTCTTGAGGGCCGCCAAGTAGTCCTCTGTAGAGCAATTCAGGCTATCTGGCCACAGGCAGCAAACAGCAAGGCGGGTCACCAAGAGTCAGCCAGATGACGGAGTCCAACAGTCCCCAGCTCAAGAGATGTCTATTCCAGGAGCGTGGAGGAGCAGAGCTTGAAGGAACCTCAACTCACAGCAACACAGTCCACCGATGAGGTGTCCATGGGCAGTGTCGCTTGGAGATTGAGGCACAGGACAAACAAGGCAGGCGGCTGCTCTGCAGATCCAAGAGCAAGAGAGCAAGGGCGGGGATCGCTGAGCCATTTCTATCTCCACCCTTCCATTGATCTTGCATGTGCTCATTGGCCATGTTGGCACGACAAGCCTACCTATCCCAACTACCATCAAGTTGATACTGACTCACAGCAACCTGAGAGGACAGGGGAGAAGTGGCCCCTGGGAGCTCCTGAAACTGTAACGCTACCTGGGCAGAAGATCTGTCTTTCTCCCTGAACACAGCTGGTGGTTTGGCAGTGCTGCCCTTACAAGTTAGTAGCCCATCTTGTAACCCCTACACCATCAAGGCTCCAACAACAAAAACTCCTTTAAAGATTTATCATTGGGCTGAGCCCCGGGGGCACAGTGGTTGTGTGCGGGACTGCGGCCCACAGGGCTGACGGTTCAAATCCAGCAGCAGCTCTTCAGGAGCAAGGCTGGGCTTCCTACTCCCACCAGGGCAGTGATGCCACAAAAACAAGCTATATATATATTTATCATTTCACAAACCCACAGGGGAAGTTCTACTCCACCCTACTGGGCTACTATATGTTGGAATGAAATTGTCTCAATTGCAATGAGAGTAAGACCTTACAATCTGAGGCGACTCATGCCAACGTGCCCCCCAGATTTCACTATGCCAGCTTAGCCAACTCAGAAAAGGGGAATTCTGGGCCTGGGTAGGGATAGGAGACCCTCTCTTCTATTTTCATTCTATTCTTTTCCTACTATCTTTTCTTCATTATGCCTTCAGTCACTTTCCTCACCCTCCACAGCAGAATGCAACCAGCCCCCTCCAAGGCCTCTCCCTACCCCTCAGGCTTTTCCAGACTGGTTTGTTCTGGCATGAAAAATGGCTCCACAGTATAAAGATGTTTCTCCTCTGATGAGCACATTTGCAAAAGGTATGTCAGAGATCCCAAGGTAGAGGTTGGGCACTATTTCAAGAAAGTTATTTTCACCCCATTCCACCTCTCCTGTCTCTTTCTTTCTCTCTCCCTAACCCCCTCTCCCGCTTTGCTTACTTATTGGAAGAGTAATAAATATTGGGCCGACAGGCCCTTCTCACAGTTACAAAGCCTACCTGTAAGCGAGCTCAATAATTAGCAGTCTTGAAGATGATATATGACTTTCATTACCCTTTGGGATTGGAGACTAAATGAGGACAGAGCTAATTGCCGCGCAAAGCAGTTTGGCATGAATGAGAAAAATGCAGGCCCTATCTCCTGCCAAAAAAAAAAAAAAGGGGGGGCCCTCTTGCTGCTCTGATCTCAAGGCTAGTTTCTACTGCAGGAGTTCACTTGATGTCCATAAATCACAGGCTACTTACAGCAGAAGCTGCCCTGCGTCGCCAGCCAGTTGTAGGCTGAGTGACAGATCCCAGCCTTAGAACTGCATTCGAACTTTAACTCAATCCTTTCTTCTCTTCCTTCTCCTCTTCCTCCTCTTCTTCTCAGTGCCCAGAAAGTTAAATGCACACGCCTCAGAGACAGCAGTCGGAGGGTTAACATGGACAAGAGATTGTTGACATAGGTCTGGTTCTCCCTCCCCATGCCCAGCTGCTCCCTCCCTCTTCACACATGGGCTCACTGCTCAAAACATCCTCAGAGCCAGGGGAGGGGAGGGGAGGTCTTCTATCAGGTTCCCCCCACCCCCACCCCAGAAGGAGGCAGGTCCCTCCTGGATTTCTCCAGGCGGTGCTTTTGTCCTTGGTTTGTCATCAAGACAAATGTGGCCATTCTTTCCCCACCACCCTTCTAGGAACTGCTTCCCTTAGCGCAACTGGACAGAAATCAGCCAAGTATGTGCCTACTCCTGGTGGATATGCCTAGGCATGAAGAGGTCATAGTAGGGGGTGGGGGGTACCTCCTGGAGGTATGTTCTTCACCTCTCACCTTGGTCACTGCATTACCATCCCCAAGTCCCGCTTCTGAGGGTCCAAGTTGAGAAATGTAGTGACCCTGCCAAGTACCATCTCTATTGCTTCCTTTCAAATCCCGGGGCAAAGGAGTAGATTCCCTCTCTTGCAGACGATCGCCAATTTCACACTCCGAGCTGAGCTCCCTGGCCTTTCTAAGGGCAGTCACATAATTAATTCTTAGTATTTCCAAATTATATTTGACACTTAATTTAAAACTCAAGGTTCTATAATGCAAAATCCTCCCCTGGCAGTAAGGGTGGCAGGCACAATAAGCATGTGCACAGTTTGACAGTCAGGGTTTACAGGGGTGGTGCTGTGTAACTCCCAGGGAGGGTGAGAGCTGACTTTTATTGAACACCTATTTTATGTCTAGCTATTTCCATGTATCATTTCCTTCCCAAATACCCAATGAAGCAAGTGCTGATATTGCCTTTATTTGACAGATGAGGAAACGGAGATTAACTTGCCCTACGTCACACAGTTAGGGAAGTGGGCCAGCAGATATTCAAGATCATGGGAGCTCCTAACTTCTTTGAGTTATTCCACTGGTACTTTAAGGATGAGAGCATTAAGTTCTCAAATTGGAAGCCTAAGCTATTCCACCAACACAAGAATTAGAACCAGAATCAAACTTGAGCTGAAAGTTCGACTGTGTGGTCAACAACAACTTAGTTAGTTAAATACCCATTCTCTCTTTCACAGAACAAGGCAGCTAGAGACAGGCTGTCGGACACAGCTGCAGTTCAATACTGAATAAAAGAACCCAGATGCTGTTTTCTGCTCTGTCATCCTTTTGCACTGTAGCCTGCTCATTCTGGTGGCAACGTGACTGCTGCAGCACTACACATCATGTGTTCAGTCCAGGGACAGAAAGGGGGCTAGAAGGAAATGAGAAAAGTCATTATATCATCAAGACTTTGTCTCTCATTTGTGAAGAGAAGCTCTCCCCAGCATCTCACTGGCCAGAACTGAACTCCATATGTCCCAGCCCTCTCCCCTGCTAGCAAAGGAGATGAGTTGTCGTGACTCATTTAGACCAACCATGCTTTATCTCTTGGCCCTAAGGGAAGGCCCAAGGTTCCAGTTACCCTAAGCTAAAATTACTTCTACTTGCTAATTGTACAAATCACATTTGTTAGCAGAGAAGAGAAGATGGTTGTTAGGTATGTAATGGGCAATGTCTATCACATCCAGTGTTTAATTTTGGTCACCTCTCTTGGTCTGTTGGTAGAGATATGGGCCCTTTCTAGAGAAAGACCGTATTAGCTGAATATGTGTCCAGATGGCTTTGGAGAAGTTTGGAAATTTAGTTCCCTCCTGAACTGCCATCTTCTCTCTATTTTGTCCACCCCAAGTTCCCTAGTACTAGAAGTTGAAGTGTTTCCTTTATGCCTAGGTATGTGCATTGAGGTGGTGGGCCTTCATGGAGAACAATAATGCCATGGTCACACACACACACCCATGTGTGCACGTGAGAGCCCATTGTGGCTTCCACTTGGGGAAGACTGTGTGCTGAATGGATGAAGTGAGAGAATAACACCCACGGGAAATCAGTGTGCTGGAGACCAGGTACCAAAATGGGAACCTTGTTATCTTATGTGTATATTTCACATTTTTCGCTTTCTAAAATCATTAACAATCAAATTAATTTAGACTTTATAAGAATCTTGTTACATTCCTACCTCCCCCTGCAACTGAGGTAGGGCAGGGCTTTCCCTCCAGTCTTTGATACCCATGGGAAAGTTCCCATCACCTTCTTCTTATTCACCAAATGGGGAAAGACTCAATTGCTGAAAGGAACATCTGTCAGGAACCAGGTGGGAACTAGGTGGCCCTCTCAAACAGAGTCATTGAGTAGTTTGACACAAGGCAATATTAACCAACTCATAGCATTTCATCTTATAGCACTCCATAGGCTGCTTCAGAGTTCCTTGTCTCATTCCAAGATTTCCAATACTTTCCCAACCTTCCTCCAAGGTCTCCTCCATGTGTGGAGGGCTATGGCCTCACTTCAGAGCTTCCAGGTAAAAATCCGATCACATCTCCTATTCCTGAAAACCCCAGTGCCATCCCATTGCCCTGAGAATAAAACTCGAGTTCTTTTGTTGTTGACGTTTGCCATTGAGTTGGTACTGATTCCCATTTACACACCAGAATGAACAGAGCCCATATACACAACAGAATGAACCATCACCTGGTCCTGCACCATCCTCAGAGTAGTTCTGATGCTTAAGCCTATTGTGGCAGCCACGGAGCCCATCCTTCCCCTTTTTCTCAGCCCCTCTTGTTGCCAAGCATGACCTCACCTGACAACATTTCCAAAATACGTGAGATGAAGTCTTATTATCCCTGCCTATCAGTGGCATTCTAGCCCTTCTTCCAGGACAGGTTTGTTTGTTCTTTTGGCAGTCCACATGTTTTCAATATTCTTCGCCAGCACCATAATTCATAAAACTTTGGCCTATCGGTAGAGTGGAGGAACCCTGGTGGTGTAGAGGTTATGTAAGGAGTTGCTAACTGCAATTTAAAAAAGCTAGCTGCAGTTCGAAACCATCTGTGACTCCACAGGAGAAAGACAGGGCTTTCTGTTCTCATAAAGAGTTACAGTCTCAGAAACACATTGAGGCAATCCTACCCTATCCCATAGGGTTGCTATAGGTTGAGTCTGGATCAACTTGATGGTGGTGACTTTGTTTCTGTTGATTTATAAGTAGTGTGACCTGTTATCCCCAACAGTATAAGTCATAGAATCCATTCACTCTCCGATATGTCCTAAATTAAATGCTAAGTTATGTAATTATCTACCAAGCAGGTAGGCTTTGCATACTACCGACCCTGTCCCTCTAGCCCTCTTCCTTTGTTTCAACTCACTCTGACCCTCTTCAAGATTTACTTCTAGACATCCCGAGTAGTTTCTTGAGCATCCAGTTTCTTCCCTGTATCACAACCCCAAACCTGCTCTCCCACAACATCATCCTTCTCCCATCACTTCTGCCACCTTATTTCTACATAGCAGCCAACTAAGTAGAAATTTCCACTCATCAATTAGTTACCTCTTTTACTCGGAGGGTTCATCCTTTTCTAACCCCATATGAATCTTAAATTATGTCCTACTTTCATAATAATACTGTTTTTTTCCTTAGTACCAGAACTACCGATTGTTACTACATATTTATTGGTTTAATATATGTCTCACTCAGTAGGTTGTAAATACCCTGAAGGCAGAGATTGCTCTACTTCAGACTCTAGCCCAGGGTTATTACTCTATAACTATTTGTTTTGTTGGTGAATTAATATTCAATGTTTCTCTTAACCACCAACACACACACACACACACACACACACACTCCTCCAGGATACCAAGTTCACTACAATGATCCCCAGAGAGATGTATTTCTGACACCATTTGAATTTTCCAAAAGAAGAGTGTGTCACTTTGCGTTGCTCATTACAGGTGAACTTCAAACAGAAGCCATTCACAAAGATAGGGTATGCAGGGAAGGAGGGACAGTCTATCCTGTAAATCCTGTAAAGTTCTCAACTACTCAGCTAGGTTATCAATCAGACTTGGTCACAGTGCCTTCCACAGCTCCAGTACTGCATAGTATTCTATGGCATACCTCTATCACTCCTCTGATAGATACCCAGATTGCCTCCATCTCCACACCACCGTATACAAGTCTTGTACATGTTATGGAACTGTGAGATATTTTCCTTGGGATTCAGATTTCCAAGGTGGCTGAATTAATGATACATCCAAGGGTTGTATACAATTAACTGGATTAAATACACACTATTGTTTTTAACTTTTAAATACTTTGGAGGGGGGGGCTCTTACAGCTTTTTTCACAATCCATACATTCATCCAGTGTGTCAAGCATATTTCCAAATAGGCTGCCATCATCATTTTCAAAGCATTCTCTTTCCACTTGAGCCCCTGATATCAGCTCCCCATTTTTTCCTCCTCTATCCCTCGTCCACTCACCCTCATAAACCCTTGATAAGCTATAGATTATTATTTCCAGATCTTACATCATCCTCCATGACCCCTCACCTACTTTTCCATTATTCTTCTGAGCTAGATGACTGCTTGTTGATCTTCAAGTCTTTAAGGCCCCAGACACTATATATATTTTGATAGCTGGGCACCATCAACTTTCTTCACCACATTTGCTTATGCATCCATTTTTCTTTAGCAATCATATCAGGAAGGTGGGCATCACAGAATGCCAGGTTGTTAGAACAAAATGTTCTTGCGCTGAGGGTGTGCTTGAGTCAAGGTCTAATATCCATCTGTAACCTTAATTCTTAACATATAAAGATGAGTACATAATTTTATTCCATCTATATATACATATACATGCCTGTATTTAGGCCTCTATAAATGTTCTTTACCTCCTGGTTCTTTTCTCTATTTTCTTTACTTTCCTCTTGTCCCACCATCATGTTCAGCCTTCATTTGGATTCAGTAATTCCCCACTACTACATTGCCATTGATTAAGGCATCCTATGGCCTTCTTTCCATTTATTATGGTTCACTTGTTGTTCTCTTGTCCCTGGGTTTGTTATCCACCCCTGTTTTCTTTCTCCCACTTCTCCTTCTCCCATATCCTGCCCCCCCCCATAATTGGTCTAGTTCTAGTCTTTTCATCTCCAAATTATCTATTCCACTTACCTAGATAAACATGGAGATACACTAATAAGTGCAAAAACCTGGCAAAGCCAAATGAAGCAAAAAAGGAAGTCAAAACCAACAAAACATTCACAATAGCCAAAGATAAAATAACAAAAAAAGAAAGCCACTGACAAAAAAATGAAAAAGCCTATAAGTAGGCTGTTTGTTGGCCTTTACAAGGTCTGTTTGTTGGCCTTTACAAGTTTTTTCTCATCAAGTCTGATAGGGTGCCACACTCTGTCTTCAAAGTCTATTTTTGGTATTCCCTGAGGGTTTCATCACTCTGCTCCCCCTGCTGCTCTGCTGCATGCCCTCAGTGCCTCGCCTCAGGGTGATGGGATCAGACCATGCACTATTCCCATCCTGTGTCTCCAGTGCTGTCCCCACCCCCCCATGGCCCCCCACACACACACCCCACACCATGGTTCAATAAGAGATGCCTTGTCCATGATGGGGCTGGCCCTATGATCCTATGTGTGTGTCTGCTGTTAGCAGGAAGGGCGTCCACATGGCTTGGTGGACCAGGATGCCCTCTCCTCTCTCTCCATTCCTTTGCATTTCTCCCATGTACTCTAATCCAATGCACCCCTCTCCACACACTATAGTCCCAGTGCAGTCCTCTGAAGTGCATTCTTCTGAGGGTGGAGGGGGTGTCCACATAGTTGAGGTTGTGACTGGCCCTGCAGACCTCTCTATTGGTTCCCTGGTACATGACAGAATGTTGTATTCATGTCCTGGCACATCAGGTTGAAACCGGGTCTCTCTCTCCCTCTCTTGTGGAGATATAAACTATATTCTCCACTTGGGTGGATTAGTGTCCTGCTCTTCACCTAACCATGTATTTTTTTCTCCCTGAATTGGGTTTTGCCCCTGCCAACCTTGCTGGACCTGACCCAGGGATGTATTTGTGTGTGTGTATTAGCTTTTCCCCTATGCCCTGTTTGTTCTTTTTTTTTAAACTTACCTCAGTGGGTTCATATTGTACTTGTCCTTTTGTGTTTGACTTACTTCACTTAGCATGATTTTCTCCAGTTCTTCCAAGTTGGCAATATGCTTCATCCGTTCATCACTGCTTTTTAGGGACATGTAGGACTCCATTGTTTGTATGTACCACAGTTTTTTTATCCATTCATCTGTTGATGGAAATTGGGTTGTTTCCAACTCCTTGCAATCACACACAATTTTTTGTAGATGTTCTAGCTCTACATATATTTATTTTTGACAAGTGGAACCTTGGAACAAATTTAACATGATAAAAATAAATCTTATATTCCAAATATCTTTAAAAAATTATAACTATGTGCCATTATTCAGCTGTAGCAGTACGAAGGTATGGATCTATTCTCCCAACTTATCCATGTGAAATACTTTTTGAACTAAATCCATAATGGTCAAGTTGATTCTGACTCATAGTGACTTTAACACAGAGCTGAAATGCACTATAAAGCTCCCAAGGCTCTAATCCTTATAGAAGTAGATCGCTAACACTTTACCCTATGGGGTAGCTGTTGGGTTCAAACCTCCAACCGTTGGATCAACAGCTGATTGCTTAACCACTGCAACACCAGGAATCCTTTAGGGAAAATATAGAAAATATGGGCTGGGTCCCGGTGGCGTAGTGGTTGAGTGAGGGACTGCGGTCCACTGGCTTGGCGGTTCAAATCCAGCAGCAGCTCTCCAGGAGCAAGGCTGGGCCTCCCACTCCCACCAAATGGCAGCGATGAACCCCCCAAAAATATATGGAAAAAATGTTTTTTAAAGACATTGACCATCAAGCAACAAAGATGATAAGTCAACCAGGTGAGCGATACCATTCTCTCACTACTATCCTCAGAAAGTTTTGAGATGCAGAGAAGATAGGTGAAATTTCAGGCAGAGCTTAGAAAACTTCTTGAGCTAATGGATGGAGCTAACATATAGGAGGAGACCAAGCCATCTAGAATTTGCAGGATCTAGTCCTAGAGAGGAGATAGTTGCATACAGAAACAGCTCCAGAGTTCTGCCCTTTCCTCTTAAGCATTCCACAAAGCACTAATCAGTGCATGCTCTGTGAGACCAGGGAAAGAACTACCAGCAAGAACAAGAAGTTCCCACCAGCCAAACTGTAACCTCTCCTTTTTCACTGAGTGTTACAGAATGTGTAGTGATTTTTAAAGGTCTTTTCTCAATAGTGAAAGCAAAAATAGCCCTAGACTAAACAATAATCTACTTCCACCTAACAAATATTAAAAGCAAGACCCAAAAGAATCCGAGTAACTTAATGGCATCCGGAATAAAGTTCAGTATGATACATAAAAATGCAAAGCACCCAACAAGGTTAATTTGCAATGCCTGGTACATATCAAAAATTACCAATCATACCAAGAAGTAGGAAAATGAAATCCATGATGGGAGAAAAATTAAAAGTCAATCCTTGTCAAAACTCAGAACTGGCATAGATGTTAGAATTAGCAGCCAAGTGATTATGAACTGCATCCCTATCTGTAAAACCAAGATGAAAGAGCAAATGTGCAAAGTAGCAACAAAGAACAACAGCAAAAAGGTTTTTAAAAAAGACCCACTGACATCACCTTGATTCTGATAGCAATCCTATATAGGACTTTTTTTTTGGGGGGGGGGCAGGCATCACTGCCCTCAGGTGGTGGGAGTAGGAGGCCCAGCCTTTGCTCCGTGGAGCTGGAATCGAACCTCCATCCCAGTGGGCCACAGTCCTGCGCACAACCACTACGTCACCGGGGCTCAGCCCCCACATAGGACTTTTAAAGCTTTGCAAATTATGACAGAAGTAGACAGCCTCCTCTTTCTCCCATGAAACAGCTGGTGAGTTTGAGCCTCTGACCTTGGCGTTAGCAATCGAATACATGCCCAACAGTGCCAAAAACAGAATTCAAACTTCATATCTAGAAGTTTGAAGACTTCTAGATATGAAAAATAACATTCTGAAATTTGAAAAATTCATCACATGAGGCTAATATCAGATTAGATAGTGCAGAAGAAAATACCATCCAAATAAAATAAAAAATAATAACACACTAGTATGAAAAACGGTATTCAAACAAAATCAACAATCTAGAAGAAACTGACAAATACCTAGAAATACACCACCTGCTCAAATCAATGAAAGCTTATTGAAAAACTCAAAAGATTCACAATAAAAGAAGAAATAGAGCAGGTCATTAAGAAACTAAGAAAATTCCAGGACCAAATGGTCTCACAAGGGAATTTCACCAAGAATGCAGAAAGACCTGACAGCAATACTACACAAACTGTTCCAGAACATAGAAAAAGTCAAGTGTGATAGTTACATGGTTTCATGTCTACTTGAAGATATATAAAAGTGCAGGGGTGATATTCAATATGTCAAACAAGTCACAACCAGAATGGTGACTCCTTCTGGACAAGACCTTCTGAAAGATGAGGACCCTGAGAACCTCCTCTTCGCTCTCTGCCTTCCACTTCCTGCTGGCTGACACTGATGGCTGCCAGAGCCCTGTGATGTGCCCGCTGCCCCTGGATCCACATGACTCTGCACCAACTAGCCTGTCATATTCCTGCATTCTGAAAAGAAACCAAGGGAAATAGAAAAAGGCACAGAAGAGGTGAAACTCTTGCTGTTTGCAGATGACATGCACCTATATATAGAAAACCCAAATATCTCCACACAAAGCCTGCTGGAAACAACCAAGGGATTTGGCAGAGTAGTAGCATACAAAATCGATCACCAGAAATCAAGCTGATTCCTGTATGCCAGTGAAAAGAACGAAGAAAAATGCATATGGAGATCCAGTTTGTCCAACACAATTTGTTGAAGAGGCTGTCTGTCCCATTGAATATTTCTAGGTCCTTTGTTGAAGATGAGTTGCTGGGCTTTCTGTTCAGGAAACAATACCATTTACAATAACCACACAAAAGATTTAATACAAAGGAATAAACCTAACTAAAGAAACAGAAGACCTATACAGGGAAAGCTCAGAACATTACTATAAGAAACCGAAAAAGACCTACATAGCAGGAACAACATCCCGTGTTCATGGGTAGGCAGGCTGAATATTAAGAAAATGTCAGTACTGCAATCTACAATCTACAATCCAGATATCAAAAATATTCTTTAAAGAAGTGCAAAAACTAACTATCCATTTCATATGGGCAGGCAAAACACCAAGGATAAGCAAAGAACTTCGTTAAAAGGCAGAACCAATTAGGATGGCTAGCATTACCTTCCAGTGTTCTCCACCACTCTTGCTCATGCCTCCACATGTCCTCAGTGATCACCTCGGGAAGGTGGGCACACATTTATATGTTTTTTTTTCCTGTTTGATGCCTGAGACCTGATCCTTTCGACACCTCATGGCCACACTGGCTGGTGTACTTCTTCCATGAGGGCTTGGCTGCTTCTCAGCTAGATGGTCATTTGTTTATCTTCAAGTTTTTAAGATGACAGAGGCTATAGCCTTTGATAGCTGGGTGCCATCAGCTTTCTTCACCACATTTGCTTATGCACCCATTTGACTTCAGTCATCGTATTGGGCCAGTGAGCATCATGGGATACCAGATTAAAAGAGCAAAGTGTTCCTGCATTGAGAGAGTATTTGGGCGGGGGCCCAAGGTCCATCTGCTACCTTAGTACTAAACCTATAAATATATGTACCTAGATTTACAACCCTCTTAATCACATATAATTATATTTACATGTGTACATGTGTGTGCTTAGACCTCTACAAATGCCCTTTGTCTCCTAGGTGTGCACTCCCTTTTCTTCTACCTTCCTCCTGTCCCACTATCATGCTTAGCCTTCATTTGGGTCTCAGTACTTCCTCTCAGTTACAGTACCCTTGCTTAAGTCCTACCAGGCCTCCCACACCCTCCTCGCCACGGATTCAGGACCACTTGTTGTTCCCCCTGCCTCTGAGGCTGCCCATGTCCCCTCCTTCCCATCCTAGGTCCATAGTTCACCTTAAGTTTGTCCTTGTGCATGGGGTGAGATAGAGCTCCTAATTCATTTTTCTGCATGTGGATTTCCATTGTTTCCAGCACCATTTGTTAACTAGGGCGCCACCCTCCCACTTGATGATTTGGAGGACCTTGTCAAAAATCAGTTGTCTATATGCTACTGGTTTTACTTCTGGATTTTCTATTCTTTCCCATTGGTCTGTGTATCTGCCATTATGCTAGTACCATGCTGTTTTAACAACTGTGGCTTTGTAGTAGGTGTGAAAGTGAGGTAAAGTGAGCCCTCTGACTGTGTCCTTCTTCTTGAGGAGATCTCTACTGATTCTGGGCTTCTTCCCTCTCTGTATGAAATTGGTGGTCAGTTTTTCCAGTTCTCTGAAGAAGATTGTTGGTATTTGAATCAGAATAGTATTAAACTTATAAATTGCCCTGGATAGGTAGATTGAGTCTCCCAATCCATGGGTGTTCAGCTATCTTATTTGAACATTCCAGTCAAAGATTCCATGGCAGAATCTTAGTCAAAAGAGGGGAAATGCAAAACAGAATTTTAAATTTATATGAACTTCCTGGCAACATGAAAAATGGATGAACCCTTAAAGCTATGCGTTGAGATAACATTTAAGCCATAAACCAGTGATATCCTCTAAAGTCTTCTTAAAAGCAAACATTAATTTAGTTGAACTAGCACTGTGCTCTCTAGCGAACTATCTAGATGTAATCAAACTGACATCAGCAACTAGAAAGATCAAATAGGCAATTAAGGGGGCAATGAGTGTTGGTTAATGAAGGAGCTACTCAGAAAAGGAAGTGTGAATAGTTGCACAATTTGAGGAATATCACCAATGTCAGTGAACTGCACATGCAGAAGCTGTTAAATTGGTTCAAGTTTTCTTGTGCATTTTCCCAATTACAAAATAAAGTTTGGGGGTGGGGGAGACACAAAAAAACTCTCAAATTTTAGTAATAAGAAAACAACTTCCAAAAAATAATCAGCAAAAGATTTGAGCAGACACCTTGCCATAGAAGTGTGACAATAAAATGATAATGGTATCTCTAAAGTGGAGCGGAAATTATGAATAGATTTCGAGCTCATGCTTAATTATAGCCCTAATCTAAGAACAACTTCTTCTTATGACATTGCCCTACTCAATCCTTGCCCTCCTGAAAGGATCACTGGAGATATTGGTGTTATAGCAAAGTGTGGTGAAGAAATTAGATGGTGCCCTTCTGTAAAAAAGAGTAGCATCCAGGGTCTGAAAGGCTTGTTGCAAAAGGGACAGCCATCTAGGTATGGCATAGATTAAGTCCACATGGAAGAAGTACACAGCCTGTGTGATCCAAGGACTATAAATAAGAAAATCCATATTTAGAGGAGGAAACAGTATTAGAACTTAAATTCTGAACACCTGGTTTTAGAAGACTGTGAATGACAGTGAAAGTCCAAAATCTATTTTAGGCAGGCTCTCCATATAGAGTAAGCCTCTGGTGAATCTCTTCTGACAATAGTTTAGAGGTGTGAATAGTCTTGCTATCAGAGAGCATTGTAAAATCGATTGTGGCAGGTATTATGTTAAAATGTAACAATTTATCATTTGATTTACATTTGATGCTTTGTTAAGTTATTTTCATTTTTAATATTGTCTGCTTTCTTTTCAATGTGTTTTTCTCTATTTTATTTTGCTATTGGTTTTTTTTTTGTTTGCTTTCTTCCTGATTGTGCTTTGTAGTATTTCTTTGTAGTATATGAAATGCAGGGTAGATAAGCCTATAGAGATAGTAACTGGATTAATAATTAGCTAGGGAAAGTTGGGAGGAAATGAGAAGCGAACAATGAGTATGAGAAAGAAGAAAATGTTCTGAAATTGATTGTGGTGAGGATTGCCCAATTTTTTTTAATATGACTGAACTGTTCAATTGTATGATATGTGAGAAGGGAGCAAATTAGATGCAACTAATAATAATATAGAAAGGCAAATTAAAAATCACAGTGATATCCTACTACATCCTTGTTAAAATTTTTTAATCCACTGCTGTCAAATTGATTCCAATTTATAGTGGCCCTATGAGACCACACTTGCCCCATAGAATTTCCAATGTTGCATTCTTTTTTTTTTCTTTTTTTCCAAATATTTTATTGGGGGCTCTTACAGCTCTTATAACATTCAATACATGATTTGTATCAAGCATATTTATATACATATTACCATATTCATTTCAAAATATTTTCCACTTGAGCCCTTGGTATAAGCTCCTCCTTCTCCCTCCCTCCTTTTTTAAATGAATTCTTTTATTAGGGGGGTCATCCACTCCCATCACAATCCATACCTACATCAATTGTATGCAGGCCACATTTACACACCTATTGCCATCGTCACTCTCAAAACGTCCTCCATCCATCCAGGCCCCCAGTATCAGCTCCCTACATTTCCCTTCCTTCCCTTCCACCCCTATGAACCCTTAGTAATTTACAAATTGTTACTATTTTCATACTGTACACTGTCCAATGTGTCCCAACACTCACTTCCCTGTTGCCCATGTCCCAGAGAGGAGGCTACGTGTAAATTCCTGAAATTGGTTCTCCCTTTCTATTCCTCCATCCCTCCACCCTCCTGGTATTACCACTCCTATTACTCGTCTTGAGGGATCATCTATCCTAAATTTCCCATGTTTCCAACTTCACCGTACATCTCTGGTCTAGCTGTACATGCTGTAATCTTTATAGAAGCAAAATACTATGTTTTCCTCCTGAGGAGTAGCTGGTGAGTTTGAACAACCAACCTTTTGTTACTGAGCATTCTCATTAAGATTGACCATACCAAGTATTGGGGAGAATCTGGAGAACTGGAACTCTTGTTCACTGGTATTAGGAATACAATCTGGTACGACTGCTCTGGAAGACAGTTTGACTGTCTCTTTAAGCAGTTAAACATATACCTACTATATGACATAGCACACTCTTAGATATTCCCTCAAGATAAATGAAAGCATATATGCCCATAAAAGACATGGAGGGGAAAGTTTAGAGCAGATTTATTTGTAATAGCTGAAAACTAGAAACAATTCAAACATCCATCAAGAGATGAACAATTGCTCTGTTCAAAGAGCAAAGTACCAGGGAAGTGAAGATATTTCTTACACCTTGAAAGAGTCCTAAATAACTTACTAGAGGAAATGCAATTGAGTGGGAATTATGTCTATAAGAACTGGGCATCCCGGGCAGAGAAAAACAATCGAGCAGCCAGAAAGGCTGACCTGTAGATGGGTGTAGGGTCCTTTTACTGATATTAGGGCATCAAAGGAAACTGGGAACACTGTCTGTGGGACATTTTTTACCATCAGCCCTGAGTGAGATAGACCAACAGTTCGGTTCTATGGTGATGACTATTTGAGAAGGGAAAGGTTTGGGTGAGTGTTCGCGATTATTATGGGTAAATGTAATTATATACCCGAATGGCACCCTGGTTAAAACACTTGGCTGCTAACTGAAAAATTGAGGCCTGAACTTGGGGAGAAGACCAAGGGATCTACTTTCTCACTTGTGTTGCCATGAGTCACACCAGCACTCTTTGGGTAGTCTAACAACAAATCAAGTACATGTCCATAAGAAACCTCAGTCACGTGCAAGTGGGGACCAACATAGGCATGACTATGTAAGTGTGGAAGGGGTGCTGATAAATATGGAAATGTGATCAGCTTCACAGTTTAGCGATAAGTATATTGTTGAGTGAGTGTGTGCTGAGCTTTGGGGGGAGTGACCATAGCCCTAAGTCCAGCTCTGAGGAGCTCAGGCCCACTCTCCCAGTTGGCAGGTGAGGTCCTGGACAACTTGAGTTCCCATAACCCTTTGCTCTAGGGATACAAGACAAGGAGGGACCCACGAACTAAGTTGAGTTCCTCTCACCTTACTACTTACATCTTTTGAAGTCCTCCCATTTTCTTCAGCTGAAAGTGCACTGGGGTTGGGGAAAGTAGTATTTTCTGTTAAAGATTACTTCTACGAAAAATAGATCAGTCAAGGGTCACATACAAAATCTACTTAACCTGCTAACTGCTTTTCCTTGAAAAATAACAAAGGGAGCTCAATTCTCCTGCTTTTTAAATAAAGAACAAATTTGTAGCACAAAAGCAAGACAAAAATAGTCCTCAGTTTCATATTTTGTAAAGTTGTTTTATAAAGCGTCAATTACTTTTAAAAGTGAGAAATTCTTATCTTATTAGAGGCACAGCATGGTTTTGGGACAGAGAGAGATGGAGTCAAAAGGGAAACAAGAGGTGAAGAAGAAAATCTTAGCGTGAAGAGCTGATCTAAACACTTGAATTTCTGGCACTTTTCTTCAGGAGTCATTAACCAGATAGCCATGGGTCTTTATTTTTGAACTATAGGACTCTAACTTTGAGACCTTTAAGAGCTTTAATTTTAAATGGAAACATAATGGTCTTTGGAGTCTGGCTGGCCTGGGTTCACGTTCAAACTTTGCCCTCACTAGTTGGGTCACTGTGTTAAATACAGTGTCTCTGGATTTGGGAAAACCAGGATTCACTTACCAGGGAGGTAAACTGCGCTGCAAT
Source organism: Nesogale talazaci (assembly GCA_004026705.1). Taxonomy (NCBI): domain Eukaryota; kingdom Metazoa; phylum Chordata; class Mammalia; order Afrosoricida; family Tenrecidae; genus Nesogale; species Nesogale talazaci. Next base: position 103,945 of record PVJH01004176.1, read on the forward strand.
GGGTTGGATATGACCCCCAAAGAACATGTCTGAGTCTGAGTCCCCAGAACCTGGGAATAATAGTACCCTGTAAGGTACAATATTGCCACAAACAAATAAATTAATTTAGGAGCATGAGAGGGAAAGTTTGTTTTGAATTATCTGGATGGCCTCTAAGTCCAATGACAAATATCCTTAGAGAGAGACAAAGGGAAATTTAAGACAGAAGAGGAAAAACAGCGCCCAGAGAAAATGACGTGAAGTCGGAGGTCGAGCTTGAAGTAATGCAGCCACGAGTTTCAGATTGCCAAGGGCAGTGACGAGAAGTTAGAATAGACAGGAACACATTCCTCCAGAAAGAGAGTGGCATGATGACACAGAATTTGGACTTCTGGTCTCCAGAACAATCAGAGGTCAAATGTTTGTCATTTTAAGCTGGTTTGTGGCAATTTCTTACAACAGCCAGAGGAAAGGAATATGCAAGCAATTTAGTGATCTCTAAATCTAGAAATGATGGTTTATACTAGATTTATTTCCAAATTAAATTGTGAAATGTACACCCAGAATTAGCTGTGGGACTTGGATGGCCTGCTTCAAAATGCAAAGTAGCAATATAAACATCTCAGTTATGTTACAGAACACTCAGTGCTAAAGACACAAGATAAACAAAACCCAAGGTCAGCATCACAATGAGAATTTTGATCTTCTGGTGATGGAGCTTCAAAAACTGATTCTTCGCCTTTCTCATCTCCTAACTCTTGGCAATATTCTACACTAGAATTTCCAAAGCAGTAGTTCTCAACCTTCCTAATGCCATAACCCTTTAATATAGTTCCTAGTACGTGATGACCCCTGTGTTAGTCTGGGTAGACTAGAGAAACAAATTCATAGACATATATATATGGATATAAGGGTAAGGTTTACATACAAGAGAATGGAACATTGAGAAAGCATTCCAACCGAGTCCAGTCCAAGGTCATAAGTCCAATATTAGCCCATATGTCCAAGACCAGTTTCTAAAGTCTCCTCCCGACTCATGAAGTCACAGGTCAGTGGGTACAGAATCTGGCACTGGCAGGGGGTCTCCCGATGGCTCCTCGCTTCCAGGGCTCAGGGTCCATCAACAGCATCCAGTGGTGGTAGAAGCATCTCAGTGCTGACAGGGGTCTCCACATGGCTTCTCCAGCTTCAGAGTTCTGGTTCCATCTGGGTAAGGCCACACGTTCTCCTCCAGCTCCTCCAGCTCCTCGGACGCTGCCATCTTGTCTTTTCTGTAGTTCGTTGTCTTAGAGACGGACTCCAAACAACTGGGGAGATGGCCTGTCATCTCCACAAGGGAAATACCATGAGATTTCCCAGAAGTCTCAGGAGAAAGCCATTCCCACACAGAGGCCTCATTGGCTACTCAATGGCTATCTCCAGAGTAACAGGCTGGACTCCACCCCTACATCTCAATCATGAAATTGACATAAGCACATGACCACCATAACCCCCAACCAGAAAATTATTTTCGTTTCTCCTTTATAACTGTAACTTTGTTGGTTATGAATCAAAATGTAGATAAGCAAGATGTATTTTCATTGTTACAAACAACATAATTAAACATAATTAAAACATAGGGATTAATCACAAAACAATAAGTAATTATATATTGTGAAATATTTATGTATGTTCCGATGGTCCTAGGCGACCCCTGTGAAAGGGTCATTCAACCCACAGGTTGAAAACCACTATCTTAGATTCTTCACCTCTCCTTTATCCGCCAATATTCTTTCTCCCTCTATTTCATTTATTAGCGGTAACCTCTAAATGTTAGCTTCACACTAGGTTAGAGCTTTCATACCCTTGCAGGTGGACTCACTGACCAAGTTCTGGCCAAAGGGGAGTAAAAGGAAAGGAGAGGCTCCCTCAGAAGCAATCTACCTGCCCTCCCCCTTCTCTTCCATTCAGAAACCTATGAGTAGACACTGACTCAATGGGAGTGAGCTTGGTTTGGTTGTGGTGGTGGTGGCAGCCATAGGGTGATCCTCTTCAGCCATGTTGACAAAGGGAACACACTAAAGCTGTGCTGTCCAACACTATAACTTTTATTCACATGTGACTGTTTAAGTTTAAAATTAACTAAAAGGGGCTGAGACCCCGTGGCGTAGTGGTTGTGCACGGGACTGCGGCCCACTGGGATGGAGGTTCAATTCCAGCTCCACAGGAGCAAAGGCTGGGCCTCCTACTCCCACCACCAGAGGGCAGTGATGCCAAAAAAATTCACTAAAAATACATTTAAATTTAATGTCAATTGAATCGATTTTAATTAAAATTTAACTTAGAATTCAGTTCCTTGCTCTTACTTTTCAAGTAGGAATTGCTCCACTATTCAAGTGTTCAATATGAACATGTGGCTAGTACCTGCATTATTAATATCTTTACAGAAAGTTCCATTCGACGGCACTATTAGAATTGGAGCAACTGGACCGAAGGGACCAGGGTCCCTGGCTAACTTGAGGAGCAGAATCATCATACCCCCTCTCTGGCTCTGACTGCCTTTCGGCTTCTATTTTATGTGAGTTGGAAAGAAGCCCTTTTTCTAACTTAAAACATTCCTATCTTGGTTTCTGTCAGAGCAATCAATAACCTAGCAAATATTTATAAAAGATCAATCTTTTCTTTCTCTTATCAGAGGTAGTTTCTAAGATTGTTGACTATAACAAGGGGAACAGACCTGGCCTAGGATAACAGGGAGAACCTTCCCAGGAAAGCAGTGTTTACGAAGACCGGGCAGCCACTTGTCCAGAGCAAGAGAGTCGAGCTGAGCTCTTCAGGCCGCATGCTTCTCAAGCCTCAGGCACGCCAGTTGCACCTGGACCAAAGTGGTGGATCCAAACATGGCAGAGGATATTTCTTCCTGAAAACAGGTCTCAGTACGGCCACCCACAGGACATGGCTCTGTTCAGGTTGGAGAGAGGAATTACAAAAGGTAAGTCTTGAAAAATCAACTAGGAAAACTAGTATCAAGAGGACTCCGGAGCCAACCTGAAGAGGTTTCCACTGCATAAAGAGGGGGCCACTTGGGCACCAATCGTAATACTAACTGAAATGGACTGAAGCTCACCCAATATACTTAAATGTGTGAGTTCCTAAAGATATGAAAAACAAACCAACAAACCTAAGAGGAACATAGGAAACACCTCATTATTTTAAAAATTGGTAAAAGAATGAATTGGAGCTTGACCTACCTTTCCTATATGGACTGAACCACTTGGCAGCCAAATAGTAGATGAGTCGAAGTTTCTCTTTTTAGAAATATCCCGGTTGAAAAAAGGGAAGAAGAAATGACACTTTTTACAACCCCTCCCTTTTAAATGTCTGGATCTAAGCACGGACTACAGGGCCTTGCTGACAACAGTTGAGGTCCACTGCTAACTGAAAGGTTAGCAGTGTGAACTCACCAGCTTCTCTATAGGAGAAAGACGAGAGAGTCTGTGTCTAAAAAGATTACAGCTGGCCTGAACCCCGGTGGCGTCGTGGTTGTGCGTGGGACTGCAGCCCACTGGGTTGGAGGTTCAAATCCAGCAGCAAGGCTGGGCCTCCTACTCCCACCACCAGAGGGCAGTGATGTTACCCCCCCCAAAAAAAAAAGAGATGGAAAAAAAAAGATTACAGGCTTGGAAATTCTATTGGGCAGTTCTACTCTGTCCTACAGGGTTCGGAGGCTTTGAAAAACAATGTTTAATAATATCACAAAGAGAGACTACCAGACAGCTTTAATTTGTCACACACAAAAATCCCAGGTCACAAGCCAGGATGACTGGGCCAATGTAGATTATACTTTCTGCTGCCTTCTCCTCCCCGCAGAGACACCACCTCCCCTTCCACCAGTCATCTCTCTGGTTCCATCCCATTCCTGCAGTCTTGTAGTGAATTTATAGTTTTCTCTGCCACTGGGTCTTTTTATTTTAATAACTGTTTTATTGAGTACTGCAAATCAGCTGCTATCCAAAAGATTAGAGGCTCAAGTCCCTGAAAGGACCTTGGTAGAAAAGACTGGGCAATCTACTTTGGAAAACACCAGTCATTGAAAACCTATTGAAGCAAAATTCTGCTTTGTCTCACAAGGGGTCACCATGAGTCACAGACTACTTGAGGGTAACTGGTTTCCTTGTTTCATTTCATTTTTTAAATCACTTTATTGGGAGCTCTTACAGATATTATAATCTTCCATAGGTCAATTACATTAAGCAATGTTGTACAATTGCCACCACAATCAGTTTCAAAACATTTTCTTTCTTCTTTCTCCCCTCCCTCCATCACCATACTCCTCAGAAACCCTTATTCTTTTTAACTCTTTTTTTCTATAATAGTTTTTTTGGCCATATCGTACATGATCAAATATATCCATTCACATACAATTCTGTTGTTTGAGCCCATAGAGCATGACTATTCAGTCATCAATGCCAGTAGCTCCCCATCTTCTTCCCCTTACCCCACCCCCTTCCCATACTCTCAGGGACCTGTAACTCCTGATACTATCTCTGACAGGTTATCTATCTTGACTTTCATGTACCAAGTGATCTTAAATATACAAGTGGACATAAGCAAATATAACATGATTAATGAGATCAAACAAAAATTATAATAGTAAGGGGAGGAAATATTAAAGAACTAGAGGGTAGTTATGTGGTTCATCAGTGAGAGTTTCACAATTCCCTCCTTTAGATTTGGGTGACAATCCTTCCAATCTACCCATCCACATTAATGTAATCACCTTCTCAAAGACATACTTGTTCCCCTCCCCCAATCTTGAATTTCCAGTAAGATTCACCTATTACTCTTGTAGGAACATCTGCTGATTTGGGCTGTCCTTAGGAAAATATTGTATGGCAACCACTGAACGGTCTTATCCCTCTCCTCTCTTCTTGAAAAACTAATCCCAATTGAAGTGCGGTCTCCTCTTTTCTGGGATAGTATTTAGTATGGTCACCAGATTCAGCAGAACCAATACCAAATTTTCTGTTGAGTTCAACGACTTGTTAAAATGGCACTTGTAATCAGGGTTCTGTCTAGGATGGTTGGCTGGGCAGCTGCCCAATGTGGAAATTGCAAATTTATATTCCTTAATCTTTTCTAATGTTCATCTGCACAACAGCATACTCTAAGAACTAGTAGTAGTGTTTATTCCCTTCCATTTCCTATCTCAGTAAACAAACATATAATGTAAATGGCAAAGGTAACAGGCTACTCTTCGGTGCAGCTTTGTGTTAGGCTTCAAATCTCCACAAGATACCATGAGTGAAGCATACAATTTATAATGGTGTTCAAAGAGCTAAAAAGAGAATCAGAACAATTTCTGAAAGTTCAGAAACAAACAGAAGGGGTTTTTCAAAGACAGATATATTACATTCATAAAAGAAAAGTCACCTGTTTCTAACATATCAAACACCAAGACTACCATCTATTTGACCTACCTGTGGGTTGTGATCCCTTTGGGGGTCCAGGGGTCACCCAATAAATGACAATAGCAAAATTATAGTTATGAAGTAGCAATAAAAATAATTTTATGGTTGGTGACTTCACCGCAACATGAGGAATTGTTGAGAACCACTGCTCCAAAGGAATGGGATCTTAGTCCAACAGTGAAAAGATAGCTAAGGACAATCCACACAGATAATGATACTCTGATAAAAGTGGGGGGGAAATGCAAGTGAGGATGGCAATCCAGAAGCGATATAGAAATATTATTTTTTAAATCATTTTATTGGGGGCTCATACATCGCTTATCACAATGCGTACATACATATACTGTGCCAAGCACCTTTGCATGCCTGCTGCCATCATCATTCTGCTAACATCTGCTTTTCCACTTCAGTCCTTGACATCTTTTCCTCTCACTCCACACTTCCCCATCCCCCATCAATCCTCAATACTTTATAAATTATTATTATTTTGTCTTATCTTACACTGCCGACATCTCCCCTGGACCACTCCTCTGATGTCTGTCTTCCAGATAGGTTATGTGTAGATCCTTATAATTGACTCTCCCTCTCTGCCCCACCTCCCCTCCACCCATCCGGTAACTCCACTCTCACTACTGGTCCTGAGGAGTTCATCTGTGCTGGAGTCCCTGTATTTCCAGTTCCCATCTGTACCAGTGTACCTCTTTCAGTCCAGCTGCATTTGTAAGGTAGAATTGGGAGCATGACAGTTGGGGGAGGAAGACTTTAAGAAGTAGAGAAAAGTTTATGTTCCATCACTGCTTCACTGTACCCTGACTGACCTATCTCTTCCCCATGACTCTTCTGTAAGGGGGTGTCTAATTGCCCACAAATAGGCCGTAATTCCCTAGCCTGCACTCCCCCTCATTCATAATGATGTGATTCTTGTTTTTTGATGCTTGATACCTGCTTCTTTCGATGTCTCAGGCTGGTGTGCTTCTTCTGTGTGGGCTTTGCTGCTTCTGAGCTAGATGGCCATTTGTTTACCTTCAAGCCTTTAAGACCGCAGACGCTTTATCATTTGGTAGCTGGACACCATCAGCTTCCTCCTCTCTTTTTGCTTCTGCACTATTTGTCTTCAGCAATCATATCAGGAGGATGGGCACATAATGATATGGTTTTTGTTCTTTGATGCCTGATACCTGACTCTTCCCACACCTCAGGTCACACAAGCTGGTGTACTTCTTCCATATGGGCTTTGTTGCTCCTGAGCTAGATGCCTGCTTATTTACCCTCAAGTCTTTAAGAACCCAGACGCTATGGTTTTTTATAGCCAGGCACCATCAGCTTTCTTCACCACTCTTGCTCATGCCCTCACATATTCTCAATGATCATCCTCCTCACCACCAATTCTGGACCACTTGTTGTTCTCTCTGTCTCTGAGCCTGTCCATGCCCCCTCCTTTTCCCCCTCCCCTGTGTTCCCCAGGAACCATCCGTCCAGTCATTCTCTCCTCCAGACTATCCATCCAGGAGTGATCCTTTATCAATTCGGTCCATTTTGAGGACTCTGATCACATTGCTTCCCCACCATGTGACCCCCGAAATGTCCTCTGCTGCTGCCTGCTTCAGTAGGGACACAGTGTGACACATCCTGTTGTTGTTTGCCCAGTCCCCTCTGTGACCCATTTGATCTCCGCTGGGGTGTAGTCCTTTGAGCCTCGTGGGCTAGCGTGGGGACCAGACCAGCTCTCTTTGTCTTCGCTGCCAGCCTGTCTCCGTGTGGGTGTGGCAACCTATTCTCTGTCACGCTCACTTGCAGGTAAGGGGTCAGTCTGACTCTGGTTGTGTCCGGCCCTCTAGCTCTCTCTTTTCATAGCATCCTTCCATGTGTCCACATTGTCCTCATAGTTAGGTGCTTCATGGTAGGGTCTGCAAGTCCACTCTGGCTTCTGTGGAGACAAGACCAGTACTCTCCCCCTGGGGGGGTTAGTGCCCTGCTCCCTCCGTTAGCCTTTCACTTTTGAACCCCCTTTTTCTCCCTCCCCCTCATTCTTCTCCCATAACTGAGTTATACCCCTGAGTATAACTATGTATCTCCTGAGTTTGGTCCAACCTGCTCCCATTTCCCTATACATCAACCCAACTGTTATGATATAGGGGGCTTCTCTTCTATACCTAACATGCTGGTTACACTTACCTCAGGGGATTCATGCTGTACTTCTCCTTTTGTGATTGACTGACTTCATTTAGCATAATTTCCTCTGACTCTTCTCATGAGAAGATATGTTTCATGTGCTCATAAGTGCACATTGTTTCCAACTCTTTGGGATTGTAGATTGCATTGTAATAAACATTGGAGTGCTTAGCACTGCCTGTGGTTTATTTATTACCTCTTCTGGAATATATATATATCTCCAGTAGGGATAGCTGGGTCATTAGGTAGCTCAATTTCCATTTTCATGACGTTTCGCCAGACTGCTTTTCATAGCAGCTATACATATCTACAGGACCACCAGCAATGTAGGCATGTTCCTACTTCCCCACATCCTCTCCAACATTTGTTGCTCTCTGATTTTCTGATTTAGGCTAGCCTCAAATGTGTTAGATGGTATCTCATGGTTGTTTTGATCTGCATTTCTCTGATGGCCAATGATTGGGAGCATTTTCTCATATGTTTATTGGCCATTTGGGTCTCCTTCCTAGTGAAACTTCTTTTCAGTTCTTTTTCCCACTTCTTCAAAGGGTTAACTGTTTTCCTTTTTTTGCAGGCAAGAAGGGTATTATAGATATTCGTAATAATCCTTGTCTGTTGTGTCTTGCTAAAAATCCTCTCCCAGTCTGTGGGTTGCCTAGTTACCCTCTTGGTAAAGTCTTTTGATGCACACAGGTGGTTTATCCTTAGTTAATCCCATTTGCCAATTCCAGATTCCCCTGCATGTGTACCCTGCCCTATTGCAGTTAGACTTTATATTCCCTGGGCCAAGGTTCTTTCCCAATTCTTTCACTAATGGTCTAGGTCCATGATTCATCTCGAGTTTGTTTTTATGCATGGGATAAGGTAGAGATCCTGTTTCACTTTTCTCCATGTGGATTTACATTGTTTCCAGCACCATTTGTTAGCTAGGGCATTGACTTCCCACTTGATGTTTTGGGGCCCCTTGTTGAAATTCAGTTATCTATATGTTAATTGTTTTATTTCTGGGTTTTCTATTCTTTTCCATTGGTCTGTGTATCTGTCATTATGTCAGCACCACGCTGTTTTGACCACTGTGACTTTGTAGTAGGTGTGAAAGTCATATAAAGTGAGCCCTCTGAACTGTCTCCTTCTCCTTGAGGAGATCTCTGCTAATTCTGGGCTTCTTCCCTCTTCATATGAAATAAGTGGTCAGTTTCTCCAGTTCTCTTAAGAAGGTTATTGGTATTTGAATCAGGATAGCATTAAACTTATAAAATGCCACATCTTTACTATATTGAGTCTTCCAATCCATGAGCATAGGATAATGCTCCATTTGTGGAAGTTGCTTTAGGTTTCCTATAGTAGGGTCTTGTAGTTTTCCTTGTATAGGTTTTTGGGGGGGTTTTGTTAGACATATACCTAGATATTTCAGTTTATTCTTGGATATTGTGAATTGGAAATATCTTAAATAACATTTATTGTTCTTTGTCAGATATTATTTAATAGTTTTTATTAATATTTAACTCTATATTACAACATAATCTAGCTTGGTGAACCTCTTTTATTGTTCTTATTTAAGTATTAACTGTATGAAATAATAAACCACTTTTAAATACATCCTTTTTTTCATACTTGAAGTGAGCATTAGCGCAGCAAAACAGTTGCTACCTTATTTAAATCCCACCATTGACTCTGGCAAAGTGTTTTTTTTAATGTACATATGAAATTGATAATATATGGTTTAAAGATCCTAGGTAAACTTTCTACTTCATTGCTGATGGGAGTGAATTAAAAGATTTCATGACCTATTAGCAGAAGCCTGCCTTCATCTTGGTGCTTATCCTTATAGTAATGGGTTCACATAATATTTATCCTTTTGTGATTGACTAACTTCACTCAGCATAATGGTTTCCAGTTCTATCCATGTCATGAGGTGTCTCTCATGGTTTTAGTGCTATTTTTTAAGGATGCATAGTATTCCATTGTGTGTATGTACCAGGGTTTCGTTGTCTGTTCCTCTACTGATGAGCATTTGGGCTGTTTCCAGCTGCTTGCTATTGTGCACTGTGCTGCACCAAATAGGGGAGAGCATACATCTGTTTTTAATCTGTCTCATTTCTTTGGAGTATTTGCTCAGCAAGGGTATTGCTGCATCATATGGTATTTCTATTCCCAGTTGTTTCAGAAGGGGCCATATTGCTTTCCACATGGTTGCACATGTTTAAAATCCATCAACACTATAAAAGAGTTCCAGTCTTAAGTGGGAAAAAGAGGAGCCGATACTAAAGGTTCAGGTAGAAAGAAAATGATGATGGCAACATATGTACAAATGTGCTTGACACAATTGATGTATGTTAGACCGGGTTCTCCAGAGAAACAAAACCAGGACACTAATAATTTTATATACATTTATAGAGATATATATAACATAAGACATAAACAGTAATTAATCTATAAAGCAGTACCAGTGGCTCAGTGCAACTCACTTCCAGGACACAGCTAACACACTGACAGTCCTTCAAGTCTTGAGGGCCGCTGGGAAATTCTCTGTAGAAAAAATGCAGGCTATTTGGACACAGGCAGCAAACAGGAAGGCAGGTCACAAAACAGTCAGCCAGATGAGTGGGTCCAACTGTCTCCAGATCAAGATGTGCATATTCCAGGAGTGTCACAAAGCAGATCTTGAAGAAATCTCGACTTATGGAGACGCAAGCCACGAGTTAAGTGTCCCACAGTTAATGCGACTTGAAAACAGAGCCACAGAACAAGCAAGACAACTGCACAGTGGTCCCATGATCAAAGGGCAGGAGACCAGAAGGGCGAGAGCTCACCGAGCCATTTATCACTCCACCCTTCAGTTGATCCCACACGTGTTCATTAGCCATGTTGGCACAACAAACCTACCTAGCACAATCCATCTCTTGCCAAGTTGGCGCCTGTACACAATTCTTTAGCCACATATAATTCCCAAGCATTAATGAAATCACACCTATACTTAACATCAAACATCTATCATACAAATAAGTGAAAACACGCTGAGCCCAATTGTATCTGACATATCAAGCATGAACAAAGGAAAGATATTTAATAAGCACATAAAAAGAAAGTACATGGGCTGAGCCCCGGTGGCGTAGCGGCCGTGTACGGGACTGCAGCCTACTGGGTTGGCGGTTCAAATCCAGCAGCAGCTCTCCAGGAGCAAGGCTGGGCCTCCAACTTCCACCAGAGGGCAGTGATGCCAGAAAAAAAAAAAGGAAGTACGTGAATAATCACAAACCTTGCTTTTGTGATTGGTCACACGGTCATAACTGATAGGTATAACTACCTTCTTCTACTATCCATTCTGTATGACCTTTGTTCTTCGCAATGCCTCTGCTGCTGTCCACTTATGAGTGGCACCTGTGTATCATGCAGAGCCATCTGTAAACCAACTATGACTTTTCGGTTCTTTGGTTAAATTATCATAAAGAACTACCCAGGAGGCTATAGGTGCAGACTGGGAGAGAGAAGGTACTGTGTCAGGAGTGGAGACTGTGGGCATTTGGGCCACTTCTTCATGCAGTTTGCTTGCACCTTCAGGTCCTGGTTTGACTTGATCTCATATAAACCACTTCCATTTAGCAATGGAGTGTTGCTGTGCAAGTCCAAATTTATGATTCTTGGGTCAGACACTACCCAGTTCATGATGGGCAGTTCATGCTTCATGGTGACTTGGTGGCCTCAGTCTCCACCAAGGTCCAGTAACAGGAAAACAGCTGTTTTTCAAAGGGGGAGTAATTGTCTGCAGAGGATGGCAGGACTTTACTCCAAAATCCCAATGGTCTATTCTGTGATTCACCAATAGGGGTTTGCCAAAATTTCCACACTGCATCTTTATCTACAACTGGCATCTCTGGCACCATTGGCTCAGCTGGATCATTTGGTCCCTGTGGCAAAGCAACTTGCACGGCAGCCTGAACCTGTTGCAGAGCCTTTTCTTGTTCTAGACCCCACTCAAAATTGGAGGCCTTTCATGTCGCTTGATAAATAGATCACAGTAGAGCACCCAAGTGAGGGATATGTTGCCTCCAAACTGCAAAGAAAGCCACTAGGCATTGTGCCTCCTCTTTAGTTGTTGGGTGAACCAGAGGCAATAGCTTATTTTTCACTTGAGTAGGAATATTTCGACATGCCCCACACCACTGAAACCCTAGAAATTTTATTGAGCTGGAGGGTACTTGAATCTTCGTTGGGTTAATTTCCCAATGTCTTGTTCTCAGGTGTTGTACCAATGAATCCAGAGTCTTCGATACATCCTTCTTAGTGAGTCCAATCAGCATAATGTCATCAATATAATGGACTAGTGTGACATTTTGTGGAATAGACAGGCGATCAAGTTTCCTTTGGCACAGGGTGGGAGAGTTGATATACCCCTGGGGGAAAGCTGTGAAAAGTGTATTGTTGCCCCTGCCACTGAAGGAAAACTGCTTCTGGTGGTCCTTTGAGACTAGAATTGAGAAAAAGGCATTGGCCAGATCAATAGCTGCATACCAAGTACCAGGAGAAGTATTAGTTTGCTCAAGCAATGAAATCACATCTGAAACGGCAGCTGCAATTGGAGTCGCCATCTGGGTAAGTTTAGTATAATCCACTGTCATTCTCCAGGATCCATATATCTTCTTTACAGGCCAAATAGGTGAGTTAAATAGGGATGTGGTAGGAATCACCACTCCTGTATCTTTCAAGTCTTTGAGGTGGCACTAATCTCTGAAATCCCTCCAGGAATATAGAACTGCTTTTAGTTTACTACTTTCCTAGGTGATGGCAGCTCTAAAGGTGTCTGCTAGGCCTTTCCCACTATTATAGCCCTTATTCCACATTTCAGGAGTCCAATATGGGGGGTTCTATCAGTTACTAAGTATGTCTATTCCAACGATGCATTATGGAACTGAGAAAATAACCACAGGATGGTTTGGGGGAACCACTGGACCCAGTGAGGTGTACCTGAGCTAAAACTCCATTAATAACTTGACCTCCATAAGCCCCCACTCTGACTTGCAGACTATCAAAACACTTTGGCTCTCCTGGAATTAGTGCCAGTTCAGAGTCAGTGTCCAGTAATCCCCCCAAAGTGTGATTATTTCCTTTCCCCCAATGAACAGTCACTTTTGTGAAAGGCAGCACGTCCCTTTGGGAAAGGCTAGAAGAAAGACTAACAGTATAAAACTTCAGTGATATAGCAGGGTCCTCCTTCAAAGGGACCTGGCCTTCCCCTCATTCAAGGGGTTGTAGGTCTATAAGCTGGTTCAGGTCTGGTAATTGATTGAGTGATCATGACTGCCTATCTTGCTGTTCACCTGATCTCACATTCATCTGTCTGTATAGATCATGTAAATATTAAGTAGGTTTCCCATGTATTTCACTCCTAGGAACACCATGGCTAAGTAGGCAATGCCATAAGTCCGCACAAGACAGGTTGCTTTGATGACTACAGAAATCTTGCTGTCTACTATAACCATGTCCACCCTGTCTCTGTCGATTCAGTGCTGACACCTGCCCTCTACCACCACAGGGCCCAATCAGGCCCATTGTGGGCAAATGTTGGAGTTTGCTTAGGGCAGTTCCCACTGTTAATCCTGGTGCACATAAAATAACAATTACAGGAGAATTCAGAGAAACCGAGGCACACTTCAAAACTTATTCCTTATGGGTGTGGTGAAGATTATGTCCTTAGGACACCCCCATTTGGGGTCTTTGGAAATACCCTGATATATCCATTGCAAATACCAATTTCCCTAAGCTTTTAGATGCCTTCTTTTACAGTGTACCAAGGTTAGTCAGTTACCTCAAATTGGTCTAATCTAGGCCATCTGACAGTCCATGCTTCAGTGAAAAACAAATAAATTAGATCCTCGCTTAGCCTCTCTCACTGAGACATTGAAAGAAGAATATGTGCTTAGGAGTCCCAGATTCCCAAATTCAGGCTATCCCACACAGTAACCACTCTCCAGGCTTCTGCTTGTACGTATTCGAAAGTTCGAGCAGCTCTTTGTGAGCGTAGTGCCCTTCTTCTGGGTAATCATCTCAACCTCACCTTTAGGAGCCTTCTGAGTCTTAATTTTAGTTATAGGTCTAGAGGAAATAATGGATGATGAGGGTATTTTCCAGGTGCTCTCAGCAATATCTTGTAAGACATCTCTCTCAGGCAATACTACAGATGCAGCCCCACCTGGCATTTCAGCTTGAACAGTTTGGTGGTTCTGCTCAGGTGTGGATTGTTTTATTGATAGTGGATTAATACCTTCAGTTGGGAGGGGTGGAGCTATTGATTTGGATTGACTCAATTGTTTCTAGGGGTTCAATATCCTCCTCTTCTGCATCATCAGTCCATATGTTCACATCCCATGTTGCAGGGTCCCAAATTTTTCCTATTAATACCCTCACTTTGGTATCAGACACTGCTCTAGATCTGCCATTCAGCTTATGTTGTAATTCAGCCGCTCACGCAATGAGATCCTGAACCTGGTTCTCAGCACTGTCAGTTCTATTATTAGAGAAGGTTCGCCTCTGTAGCACAGGTGGAAGCTTGTAAGTTTGTAAATCGGCACCTGAGGCAGGCTTCTGAGGCTCTGATACCATCCTTCCGCTTAATCACACTTTCCATTGTAAGAAGGACCAGCTAACCAGCATCCCTATACTTGCCATCTTGACAAAACTGCTGGAAAATATCAAACACACAATCTCCCAGAGCCTCCCCTTTAACGAGCACCCTGGTGCTACTTTAGATATTAGCTTTGCTATTTCACACCATGGATTAGTAAGAGTGGCAGACTTATCCATGCCTTTAGGTGTAGAAATAACATCAGTGCTGTTAAGACTTATCAGACTGGAGAGCCAATTTAAGAAACCCATATTTATGATTTTATTTCTCTAGAAGCACTCCTGATACCACTCATGCTATACAGGGTTCTCTAGAGAAACAAAACCAGGACACTACTACTAATAATATACCATAAGAAATAAACAGTCAATTAATCTATAAAGCAGTACCAATGGCTCAGTGCAACTCACTTCCATGACACAGCTAATACATTGACAGTCTTTCAAGTCTTGAGGGCCACCGGTAGTCCTCTGTAGAACAATTCAGGTCATCTGAGCACAGGCAGCAGACAGCAAGGCGGGTCACCAACAATCAGCCAGTAGACAGAATCCAACAGGCCCCAGTTCAGAATATGTATAATTCAGTAGCGTGGCAAAGCAGGTCTTGAAGAGATCTCAACCTACAGTGACATAGGTCTTGGGTTAGATATCCCATTGGTAGTGTGGCTTGCAAATGGAGGCACAGAACAAGCAAAGCAGCCACACACTGGTCTGATGATCACAGAGCAAGAGACCAGAATGATGAAACACTGAGCCATTTATCTCTCCACCTTCAGTTAATCCCACATGTGTTCATTAGCCATGTTGACACAATAAACCTACCTAGCACAGAAGTATGGATTGTAAAAGAGCTGTAAGAGCCCCCAAGAAATATTTTTTTAAAAAAGAGTTCCAGTCTCTCAGCACTCTCTGCAGAATTTGTTGTTCTCCTCTCTTTTGTAGTTGGGCTATGGTTGGGGGTTTAAGATGCTATTCATCATTGGTTCGATCTGCCTCTTCCAAATGAATGGCCCGTGATTGTGAGCATTTCCTCATGTGTTTGTTAGTCATTCAACTGTCATCCTCTTTGAATTCATGTCCTCATCTCATCATTTAATTGGATTACTTGCTTGTTTTGTGTTTCCTTATTAAGGTGTTATAAAATTCTATACATTTTTTGTCATTATCAGTTGCATTGTTGTGTCATTGCTAAAGATTTTTTTAGCAACCCATAGGTTCCTGTTTTACTCTGTTAACAAAGGCTTCTGATGTGAATAAGAAATACAACTCTAGATTCCCTTAAATCTTAAACAGCAGAAGTTGGACTATGAATCTCTTCCTTCCCCAAAGGATCCACATCTCTTATGGCAGTTCTCCTGCAAAATAGCCATCCCATGAATTGTTTACTTTAAAAAGGCATGTTCCATGTCACTACCTGCACCACCACCATCATGACCACTACCATCCCCACCATCACAAAATGATGGCCACTCAGGGCCAGAGCCCAATGAGGAAAAGCCAAGAGACAAGAGTCAACAAAGCACGTAGAACCTACAACTCCTCCAAAAGCCAAAGAAGAGGCAAAGGATGACCAAATCTTGACTAGGCTAAACAGGTAGGGGTCTGCATGGCCCCCTAACACTCAGGCCATATGTGCCTGTACCCAAGTAGACCAGAGCACTTCCCTTGCCTCTCTTCAGAAAGTCCTGTATTATCACCACCCCTCACACGTTGGCCTTCCTGGCTTAGGGCCTCTCTGAACATCACACTGATATATCCATCCCATGATAGGCTCAGGTAGACCCGCCTTTTGAAGCAGCCAGTTTCCTTCATTCAAAGATAAGAGATGTTTCCACATTTGGCAGTTGAACCAGGAAACCTTTCTCCTTCCCATCATCCTTGCCTAGAAAATAAATCTTCTTAGACTTTACCCTCTCGGAGAGCATCTGGAGGAAAACCACTCAGGAAACTTAGCCAGGTATTAAATTCAGTGCTGCCCATCCATCTCTCCCTGTCAGAGACCAGGACTGGGGCCTTAAGGAATCCTTGTAGCTGGGGCCACCTTGGGCTTCCTGGCCATAGGAGTGAGCTCTGATGCACTCGAAGCCAGACATCTCCTATGGATATAGGACTTTAAATTGCCCATGGTTTACTACAGCCTTACCATACTCTGCACCCTTGACTCTGCTTTGCTGGTTTCACCCAATTTTACTTTTTACGGAAGAGGGTAGAAATCAGAGAAACTTAGGACTAAAATCTGACTCTGCTGTGTGGTCTTGACCATGCACCCTGACCTCTCAGAGCCTTAGTTTCCCTATCAGTAAATTGGGGTGATGATGCCTAGCTGGTGGAATTGACATAGGATTCAATGAGACAAGGTTCAAGTACTCTAAAATCATTTCTCATTTACTGGCCTGCTGGCTGTCCTTCAGCTTTACCAGTCACACTCCCCATTCAAGGTTTTTGCACGTGCTGCTCCTTGTGCTGGAAATTCTTCCCCAGTCTACCAAGATGTGTGGTCCACTCCATAATTTCCTTCAGCCTAATGAAACCTCTCAAAGAGATCCTACTTACCCCTCGCCATCACTCCACCACGCCCACAAGAGCTCATTACCATCAAGTCTAGTCTGAGCCATCTCGACCCCATAGGACAAGGCAGAGCTGTCCTTGTGGGTTCCTGAGACTTCACAGATGCAAACAAACTCCTCTTCTCCCTCCAAGCAGCTGATGGCTTCAAATTGCTAACTTTGTGATTATGAGCTCAACTTGTAACCCAGATTATCCAAACTGGACACTCAAATCCCTAGTCTCTGTCTTTCCCTGCTTTACTTCTCTTCAAAGCATTTACTCCTGCCTGACATATGGTAGTGTGTGTCTTTACTTCTTGTCTCCCACTGGAATACAAGCATGTGAGGGCAGGGACTATGACCATTCTGTACACTCTAGAACAGTGCGAGCCACATGGTCGGCATTCAATTGATATTTAAAGAACAGAGGAACAATGACGGGGTAGTCCAACAAGTGGGTCACCTTACACGATGCCCAGCCCCATGGTAAGTGCTCAATAATGAGGAATTATTACTGTTTCTGTTGTTGCTGACTTTGGGGGCACAGGGAGATGGCACTTCTGGAAATGGGTGGGGCCTCCCAAAAAGAATTCAGATAGGACTCAAGCTACTCACAGTTTTCCCTGAGGCCAAACACACCAGAATTCAAACAAAAGCATCTGAGAGCTTCACCACCTGAAGGAGACTTTCCTATCACAAACACTTTCTTTCCTCAAGCGGCAACTGGGAGCATGGTCAGGGGAGACTGATGACTGGGATGGGCCTGGCTCTGAGATTAGCAGGTCCTCCACCAGCAACAAGGCAGAGTGCCTAACTAAGCCAGCAATTAGGGGTTAGGCTGCTCTCTGTCCCGATATGGTACCTAAATAGCAACAGGACCCAGTGTGATAAAACCTGCTCCATCTCTTGGCAAATCATTTGGCCTCTCTCAGACTTCGTTTCCCCCTCTGTCAAGTGGGAATAGTAATTTGCACTTCAAGATGCTGATGGGAGGATTATTAGGAATAATAATAATAACCTACTAGCCCTTTGCAAGTTATGTGATCTAATCTGAGCCTCAAAATATCCATTTTTACAAAACAGGAGAAAATTGAAGTTCAGAAACATGTGACCAGCCCCAAACCACGCACATAGGAAGAATCAGAGAAAAACTAGACTCATGTCTGTTGATTGCCCAAACCCTATATTAACCACCACTAGAAAATGCACGGAGGAACCATAAGACCAGCCCCACCACGAGACACAACATCCCTCACTGAACCATAGTGCTAGAAGGGACAACACCAGAGACACAGTGTGGAAACTGTGCCCGATCTAAGCTCACAATGGCGCAAACACTAAGGGCTTGCAACAAAGCAGCAAGAAAAGCAAAGCAATGAAGTCCCCAGAGGATACCAAAAATACTTGGGGAGAGAATGTGGCGCCCCATCAGACTTGACTGGAACACACTCCCAAAAGTAAAAAACAGACCAAAATCTAGTTACAGGGGTTTTTTTTTCCATTTCTTTGTCACTGACTTTCTTTTTTTGCTATTTTGTTGGGATTTTTGTTTGGTTTTTTTATTTTTTGTCTTTTGGTGGTGGTGGTGGTGGTGGTTTTATCTTATTTTGCTGTTTTGTTTGGCTGTGCCTTGTTTTTTGCACTTATTAATGTCTCTGAATGTCTGTCTAGATAAGATAGGCAGGATAAACAATTTAGAGAAGAAAAGAATGGGGCCAACAGTTCTTGGGGGACATGAGAGAAAGGGAAGGAAGAGAAAGGAAGGGGGTGGTCAACCAGCCCTGGAATAAGAGAACAACAAGTAAACTAAAATTGATGGAGAGAAAGGTGTAGGATGCCTAGTGGGGCTTAATCAAAAGCAATGTAGCAGCGAGGAATTACTGAACCTGAATGAAGGCCAAACATGATAGTGGAACAAAAGGAAAGTAAAAGGAAATAGAGGAAGAACTAGGAGGCAAAGGATATTAAGAGAGGTCTAAATACATGTTAGAGGCCCCTCACAATCATCATGGGTCCAGTAGGTGCAATTATAAAGCAATAATTAAAGATTATAGTTAAGTCATAGAAATTATGAGAAATAGAAATAGTGGAGTCAGGCATATTTCATGGTAGCAGGCTCACCTCCTGAACAGTGATGATCTCACATCCAGGTCCATGCACAGCACAGGTAAGAAGCCGGGAGTTGCAGAGAGAGCTGGAGAGCTCCAGGTAGAGAGCTGGAGAGCTCTGGGAGCTCACTGGCGAGGAGTCAGCCTTTGAGAGAAAGTTTATTACTCACCAAGATTTAAATTTACTTTGTGGCCATGATAACACATCACAGGAAGAGGCTATACAATAGGCATACACATCACAGGAAGGGGATGTACAGTGACAGGAAGGGGACCCTAGAGGTGTACTTATAAGAAGAAGAGGAGGGACTAGAGGTATACATATATGAAGAAAGGCAAATCCTAGATTCAGATGGTGGCCTTAACCTTGATCATCCTTGAGTGAGCTTGACCTCCCTATCCCTCCTACAAGGAAATAGTCCACTATGATCCTTATCAGAAGGAAGTGGGACAGACTATACAGTCTGATTGCTCTAGATGGCTGATAACCCTTAGGGAGAATAACCCATGACCTACTTGAGTTGACCTCCAAGTGTATAGTCATTTACCACGTGCAGCAAGCAGCTAAGTTTGTCATACATTTGGGGGAGACAACTTGGGAGAGATCTTTGTTTCCCACAAATGCATGTGTGTACATATGTAAATATATTTTATATAATGATGGGGAAATAGATCTATGTATTTATATTTATAGGTCAAGTATTAAGGTAGCAGACCAACCTTGGGTCTCCACTAAAGGCAAAAACACTTGGTTCTATTAAACTGGCATTCCATGATGCTCACCTTCCTGTCAAGATAGCTGAAGACAAATATGTGTATAAGCAAATATGGTGAAGAAAGCTGATGTTGCCCAACTATCAAAAGATATAGCATCTGGGATCTTAAAGGCTTAAAGATAAACAAGAAGCCAGCTAGTTAAGAAGCAACAAAGCCCACATGGAAGAAGCACACCAGACTGTGTGATCCTGAGGTATCAATGGGATCAGGTATCAGGCATCAAAGACCCAGAACAAAAAGCATATCAATGTGAATGGGGGGAAGGGAGGGAGATGCAGAGTGGAGACCCAAAAACCATCTGTGGACAATTGGACATCCCCTTACAGAAGGGACACAAGGAAGAAATGAGCCATTCAGGGCACACTATAGCACCAATGAAACATACAACTTTCCTCTAGTTCTTTAATGCTTCCTCTTCCCACCCCCCACCCACTATCATGATCCCAATTCTAGCTAACTAATATGGCTAATCCAAAGCATGTATATGGGTACAAATAAGAGCTGAAAATACAGGGAATCAAGGACAGATAAACCCCTCAGGAACAATAATGAGAATAGAGATACCAGGAAGGGAAGAAGAAGGTGGGGGAGAAAGGGAGAATCAATCACAAGGATTGATATATAACCCCCTCCCAGGGGAATGAACAACAGAAAAGTGGGTAAAGGGAGAGAGCGAACGATGGAAGATATGAAAATAGCAATTTACAATTAATCAAGGGTTCACAAGGGAGCGTGGGATTAGGGAAAAAATGAGGAGCTGATATCAAGGCCTCAAGTAGAAAGAAAATGCTTTGGAAATGATGAAGGCAACACATGTACAAATGTGCTTGACACAATGGTTGGGTGTATGGATTGTGATAAGATCTGTAAGAGCCTCCAATTAAAGTATTTAATTAAAAAGAAAATTAACTTAAACCCCAGCTCCTGGCTAGACCAAAGCAGACTCCAAATAACTGTGAATTCTCTTCCATTTACTTGAGCTCCAGGTTTAGAACATGTGTGTCCAGCGATGAGGCCTCAAGATGCAAGAAACCAGGTGGTTCTTACACACACACACACACACACACACACACACACACACACAGTCAAGGAACCTGAGCCACTTACTGCTTAGGGAAGGTTTCTAGAAAATCTCTTCTTCACATCTTCTCCCTAGCAAGAGGCAGGTTGGAGCCATCCCCACAGAGGAAGTTCAGCCAGGTCATGCCTGCCTGGTTCCCACAGCCTCAGAATGACCTGCCACAGCTTTTCCACTTACCTCCAGACCCAAGTACCATCTAAGACCCCCACCCAGAGCCTGCCAGGTTAAGATTCCATTGATGTTGCTCCCTGGAAAAGGAATGGCCCGATCCATATATGACCTGCATCGATAAATCAAGGAGGGGCGGGGGCAGCAACATTCATAAATTCATATCAAGCAACCCCCAAATTATGACAGATGACAAGGCCATCATAAAATTGCACAAGCAAAACTCACCAAGTCATTAATTTCATGGCTGTGGAAAATAAACAGACACATTTTTTTTCGTAGCCCTAATAAATTTTTTAAAACTCAAAGAATGGTCCATCTGCTTCGAATAATTTTTAATTTCCTATTCTGTCTCACTCCCATTAGCTAGTCCACTGAGATATTTGCTAAATTCTTTCATTTACCTCCTCCCATCTGTATTCAATTACCCTATTCCCAAATAGAGTGAATTTTTGTTTCTCCTAAGCACAGGACAAAATACCCCCACCTGTACCTTAAAGCAAATGTTATGTGTGTTTTAACTTTTATTATCTGTTAGACCGTATGAGTCATTCTAACTCAATTGCCTGTGCGGAAAGGCTCAGAGAGCAATCTGATTTTGATATTTTCTGGCTTGGGTGGAAAACACCTGCCCGATTCTCAAAGCTAACCTATTAACGTGGTAAATGCTGTAGCAGATGTTCCTGAGTGAGCGAAGGGCTGTGCTGGGCTGTGACCGGGCCCGGCTGTTGGGCACACTATGGAAATGCTTGGAGATCAGAGGCCAGCAAAGGGGGAGGAGGGTGTGCTGAGCTGTCATGAAGTTACATTTGCTGGCTGGCCCCAGGTTTTGCCTGCCTGGAGGCTCCCTGCTGCCTCCTTGGGCTCTCAGCAGCCACGCAAGTTAGAAGGACATTTCAAGGTCATCTAGTTCCCCCCATCTCATGTTTTTTACAGAAGGGACACTGGAACACAATGAGAAGGTGTGTCTTCACCAAAGTGACAGAATTTGAAAAGGGAGACAGTTTGTAGAGGCTTCAGGTGGATATAAAGAGCTGAGACTGAATTTGTGAAGTTGAAATTTGGGAGAGAACAGATGATGTTCCTTTCCAAAGTATTATCTACTCAGGAGACAAAAATTTCCACTTCTTACACCTTGAAATCATACTTGGAACTTTAGAAATGTGAGGCAATAGATTTTTTGTGTGTTAAGCCATCCAAATGGTGGTACTTTATTACCACAAATCTACAAAATAAATCTGCGATGTTATATGGGGACTTCTCAGTCTAGAATTCTGCACTAGTCCTCTTTCTTCATCCTGCAGGCCTGAGATAGAGGGTTGGTTGGTGGTGGGAATTGAGCTGAGGAGTCAAGGTCTTGCCTTTGGTTGGGCTGGTTTAAACAGTTTACACCTATTGGAATTGTGGGAACCCATACATGGCAAGATCTATGTAGTGGGGTGAGAGTGCCCACATCTAACGGTCCTCACATTTGCAACATTGCCTGAGAAAACTAAAGACAAACATCCCTTATAAATACAGGTTCAGAAAAACTTCAAGCTAAATAGTAGTAAACTGAACCAAGCAACCTTTTAAAACAATTATATACCATTACTGCTTCGACATTTGGGTCGGTCATGTACTTTGATGTCAATTTCATTGGGGAGTGGAGGAGTGGGGTCTAGCTTATTAATCTGGAGATAGCCAATGAAACCTTGATATGGCCATGGCTTTCTCTGAAAATTCTGGGAAATCTCACAATATTTGCCCTCTGGAGGTGAGAGACTATAGACTCAGTCCCTTGGAACACTCAGCTGACAAGACAACATGGCAGCATGCTGACAGATCCTGAGTCCTGGAACCTGGAGCAGCTGGAGGAGAAGTCACATGGGCTTTCCCTGAGGGAACCAGACCTCTGGGGATGGAGAAGCCGATATTCCTGCCAGTGCTGAAATGCTTGAGAAACTACCTCTTGGTAGCTTCCCCTGCCAGTGCTGAGTTGCTTCTACCACCCCTGGATACACAAGACTCTGCAGCCACTGGCCTGTGATTGTCCTGGCATCATTACATGTGCTTCATGAGTCTGAAGAAGGCTTTATAGATTGGTACCAAACATATGGGCTAATATCAGCCTTAAGGACTTTGACTGGACTGGGCTGGGATGCTTTCTCAATGCTTCATTCCTCTTGTATATAAATTTCTTCCTTATATGCATATGCATGTCTACGAATTTGTTTCTCTAGTCTGCCCGGACTAACACAGAATTCAAGGTTTGTTTAACATCTGAAAATCAAGCAACATAATATGGCATATCAATAGAATGAAAAAACTAAACTCACATGATCATCTTAATAGACTCAAAATTTTTTAACAAAATGCAGCACTCATGATTAAAATGCACAACAAAATATAAATAGAAGGGGAACCTTTTCTTCAGTGTGATTAAAGGCATCTACAAAGCTGCACCTGAATATATTCTACCAGGGAACTTCAAGAACATCTCAATGACATATTTAGCACATTTGAACACTAATGACAGAAGACCTGATTACTGTGGGATGGCATCAAGAACATCATACATGAAGAAAGAAAAGGGTCATTAAAATGGCAGAGAAAAAAAAGATCAAAAATGGATGTCAGAAGAGACTCTGAAATGTGCCTTAGCACTTGGATCAAATAAAAGAGTTGAACAGAACATCTAAAAGGGCAGCTGGGGAGTATACAATGAAGTAGTGTATGCAATGTGAAAAGACCTGGAGTTAGAAAGTCAAAAAGGAAGACCATGCTCAGCTTATCTCCAGCAGAAAGAACTGAAGAAAAATCAATCCTCAAATTTCAGCATTGAAGGGTTCTATAGACTAAAGAACATGGAAGGAATAGTGTCACTATACCAAAAAGAAACATATTCAACCATTTCAAGAGGCAACATAAAACCAAGCATCAATGGTATTGAAGGAGGAAGTTGCTGCACGGAAAGTGTTAGCCAATAACAAGAACCCAGGAATGTATGGATTACCAATTAAAATGATTTAACAAAAAAGAATCAGGTTATCAGGCATCAAAGAACAAAAATCATATCATTATGTGCCCACCCTCCTAATATGATCGCTGAAGACAAGTGGGTATAGAGGCAAACAGAGAGGAGGAAGTTGATAGTGCCCAGATACCAAATGATAAAGAGTCTGGGATCTTAAAGACTTGAAGGTAAACAAGTTGCCATCTAGGGCAGAAGAAGCAGCAAAGGCCACATGGAAGAAGCACACCAGCCTATGTGATCACGAGGGGTCGAATGGAGCAGGTATCAAGCATCAAAGAACAAGAATCACATCAATACATATAAGGGGGAGAACAGGGTTGGAACCCAAGACCCATTTGTGGGCAATTGGGCACCCCTTTACAGAAAGGTCACAGGAAAGATTTGGGCCAGTCAGGGTGCAGTGAAGTAGTTTCCTCTAGTTCTTAAAGGATTCCTGCCCCCAACTATCATGATCTCAATTCTACCTCACAAATCCAGCTGGACTGCAAGAGGTACACTGGTACAGATGGGAACTGGAAATACAGGGATCCCAGGAGAGATGAACCCCTCAGGACCAGTAGTGAGAGTGGAGTTACCAGATGGGTGAAGGGAAGGTGGGGTAAAAAGGGAGAGTGAATTACAAGGATCTACACATAACCTGTTATCTGGAGGCTGAACATCAGAGGAGTGGGTGAGGGCAGACATCGAGCAGTGTAAGATATGACAAAATAATAATAATTTATAACGTATTGAGGGTTGGTGGGGGAGGGCTAAGCAGGGAGGGAGGGAAAGGGTTGAAAAGCTGATATCAAGCCATGCTTCATATATGTGTGAAAGTTATACAATGAATAAGGAAGGCTGCAAAAGAATTGATGCTTTCAAAATGTGATGTTGGTGAATAGAATTGAAAACACTATGAACTTGCAGAAGAACAAACAAATCTGTCTTACAAGTACAAACAGAATGTTCCTTTGAACTGAGGATGTCAAGGCTCTGTCTTGTGTACTTTGGATGTGTTATTAGGCGAAACCTTAGAAAAGGAGCCTTGGCGGAGGGTCAGAAAATAAAAAGAGGGAAATCCTCAACAAGATAGATTAACACAGTGGCTGGAGCACTGTGCTCAACCATAAAAGCAATTATGAGAATGGTACAGTTCTCGGCAGTGTTACCTTCTGTTGTGCATTTAAACAGTTCTATGAGTCTGGACAGGCTCAATGACACATAACAACTATAACCCAAAAAACTTCACAGCTAATATTATACCTAAAGGTAAAAAAACAAGTGCTTTCCCCTAATAGAAGGACTTCTGCTCTCAGTACTTCTCATCAACATTCCACCAAGACAATTCGACAGGAAAGAAAAGGCTTCCATATTTGAAGTGAAAAAAATAAAACCAGTCTCTATTCACAGACATGATCTTGTATTTTAAAACTCCTTAGGAGCAATTTTTTGTATCTTGTATCCTATGCAAAATCTTGCTGAACTTATTAGTTGTGGTAGCTTTTTTAATGTCTTTTTAACAAGGTTTTAAATACAAGATCATATCATCTGTGAATTTTAGTTTCATACACTTGCAATAAACAATCCAAATGGAAATTAAAGACAATTTTCTTAATGATAGCAACAAATGAATAAGGACTTAGGAATAAATTTAATAAGAGAAGTATAAATTTTATACTCTGAAAGCTATATAATAGTGTTGAAAAAGTAAAACAAGTTTGAACAAATAAGCACAAATAATAAGTAACAAATAAAAAAGCACCCCATGTTCATGGACTAGAAAGCTTAACATTGTCAAGAAAATAGTATTCCTTAGCCCAACTCCAGATTCCAAACAACCCATAACAGAATTCTAACTGATCTTTTGCAGTAATTATCACACTTATTCTAAAATTCACATGAAGTTTCAATGGTCCAGAATAATGAAAATAATTTTGTAAGAGAATAACAGAGTAGGAGCATTCATGCTTTCTGATCTCAAAGCTTACTAAACTCAATCATGATCAAGACAATACGAGACTGATATAAAGGTAGACATAGATTAAAGGGACATAATAGAATCCAAAACAT